>VZTO01011758.1:127914-162883 GCA_013400615.1 Syrrhaptes paradoxus
GGCGCCTCCGCCGCGGCGGCACCGCGCTGCCCCGGGGGGGCCGGCCGCTACCCCCGGCCTCTCGCCGGGCCCTGCGCGCAGCTTCCCCGCCGAGAGCCCGGCGGGGTCATCCCCCGNCGCCCGCCCCACGCCGCCCGCTGGGGGCGTCCCGCCGCCCTTACCGGCGAAGTTCTTGGTGAAGACGAGGGTGACGAGGAGGATGGGGATGAGCACGGTGCCGATGGTCACCACGCGGTCGAAGGGGAGCTCCAGCTTCAACTGGAGCAGCAGAGCCGCCAGCGCGCCCGCCTTGTCATCCTGCTGCCCCGGCAGGATGAGCTCCTTCAGCTTCTCGCCCGCCAGCAGCGCGGTGGCCATGTCGGGGTGGTTATCGATGATGTGTTGCATAAGCGGCGGCGGCGGGCGGCCTCACGCCGCCGGGCCTCCCCGGGGGCGNGGGGAGAGCGGTGCAGAGGGGCCGGAATAACGATGCAGGCGGGGAACTGCAAGCCCAGCAGCAGCGGTGGCTCTGCAGTAGCAGATAGCCTCCCTCTCCCCAGAGCCGTGCAGAGAAATGTCACCAGAGGCAGGCAACGAAAGGAGCTGCCCGGTGACAGCTATGCAATTAAAGGCTGCCTCCGCTTTGCAATTCCTGCTGTACAATAGCGGCGAAGCAGCCATGCAACACGACAGATTGGAGCTGCCTCTCTTAAAGTGCTGCAGACAAGGAAGAGGGCATTTACCTGGCAACTCCGGTTCCCTCGGTTCCCGGGGGATGGTGAGCAAAACCGATGACTTGTAAATAACAGCGGAAGCCGCAAATAAACTTACATTGGACCTTCCTGCCGGAAAAAGGTCCCCGCACCTCCACAAGTAATAAAGTCACTCCGAATCCGGAGCGGGAGGCGAATGATGTGTTGATGCTTGTTATTGCAGTGGGTGGCTGCAGCTTGCATGGAAATGCCCGCCTGCACCCAGCAGCAGTAACGTGCAGAGCAATTCAAGAAGCGGCTTGCAGCAGTAGCAGCCGTGGGGAGGAGGAGGCGAGAGCAGCACCGGAATGAATTTCGGGAACGCAGAGGTCCTTTAAGGTTTTTAAAGCGAACAGCTGGCGCCTGCTGAGCTGGGAGCAGCAGCCGCAGCAGGGCGGCAGGGAGCGGTACGGCCACAACACGCGCGAGGCTGCAGCGTGCAACACGTTGCGGCGGCGGCGGCCGCGTCCCTGCAGGAGCCACGGCGCGGTGGCCACGCGCATGCGCCGGCGCGGCTCTGGGGGCGCGCGGGGTCGCGCGGGCAGGGCGGCCGTTGCTGACCGATGAGGAGAGCCCAGGCGGGGGAGGAGGGAGAGGGGACTTGGAGGGCACGGGAAGGCAGCGGGGGTGGTAACCCAGGCAGGAGGGGCTCGGGCTCCCCTCCTTCCCTCCCCCGGGCCCAACGCAGCTCACACAGGAGAGCTCAGGCCCGGGTACGGCGGCGCCTCCCGCAGCGCAGTGGCTTGTGAGAAGGGGAGACAGTGGTGAGGGAAAGGGAGAGCCTCCCTCAAGCAAGCTGTGCTCTGAAGGTCTTGAACCTGCGGGCACATCAGGATTTCTATGCTCCCATCAGAAGCCCTTCCAGCTGCTTGCTTTTTAAAGCTCGTTTGGGGTTACTCACGCCTGATAGAACAGCCTGAAGGGTAGAGAGCTTGCCAGAAACGCAAAGGACAGCTTTCAGCTTGCCTCAACCTAATGGGGTTCAGGCCTGTGTCTTCACAGAGATGACCAGACCTTGCTGTCCCTCTCTGGAATGGGCTGTGAACGGACTGCATATTATCACCACACAGCATCAAAGGGGGACATACACTCTGCATCACGGCCAGCAGCTATGGCATTCAGACAAAAGCTTCAGGTCACAGTTCCTCTTTCTCAAGTTGTTTATGGGTTTCATATTCATCAGTACTTAGATGAAAACCAGTGATAAACAAATACCGCTGACATTTCTCTCAAACATTTGCAGTTGTCCTCAACACAGCATGAGTAAGGCATAGATTTTCATATTTGCCTTGAAATTTCCCTTTCCCTAGTCACTGTGAACAATACGATGGTCCTGCTTGTTATTCAAGTTTAAATGTTGGCTGTAAGCTTTAAATACTACTTATTGGCAGGGGTCCTTCCATCCAGCAGGGATGTAATGAGCAAGACAAGAGGGATGTCCTGATGGCGACAGCCCCGATGAAGGATCCCAGGCAGCAAACACAAAGCTGTCACATGCTCCTGAAGAGTACTGAGGATGAGAAGACAGGAGAGCCTAAACCTGAAGCTATCACTATCACTTGTTTCATTTTCCCTGCTCCTCACGCTCTGTAGGCTTTGTGGCTCTGTTGGTCCTTAAGAGGACAGATACATGCAGTATCTGCCTCGTGGGCAGAAGACAGGGAGGAGAGGTACCATCTTCTCACCCCCTTGTCCAAGTACAGCTGGTACTTGCAACATAGAGCAGCAGGGAGTTTGTAGTCACCAGCTGTATCCCAGGCAGGAGAGCAGGCAGGGCAAGGTAGGAGGCAGAGCACTGAGGAGCCTGGTGTGGTGAATTTGGGAATAAAGTACAGCCTGTATCGTTTCCACGTGTGAGGAGAGGGGGCGACGGTTTCTGGGTCAGGCCTCAGGCCTCAACAATCCTTCCTACCTGCAGTGAGGGATGAATGCACCAAATTCTCTTGCCTTAGCTGGGTTTGGGCGATACATGTATTTTATCAGCCCCTAATATACAGGCTTTCTGTTCTAACAACAAGCAACTTAAACTCCTTATGCACTTGTTATTGCTGCTGCCTGAGGGATGATACTGAGCAAGGTGGACTGGCAGCTTGAGGCAGTACAGCTCATCTTCTGAAAAACTTTTGCTCAGACTTCCAACATTGTAATCATTTCACCATGCTTTTCTCTGCTGTTGACAATCTTGTCCTGCTCATTGAGAATGCTCCTGAAAGACCATTTTCCTAATCCTCACTTTGTCATCTCCTTTCTGAATCCTCTCTTTTGCCTATCCAGTTACTTAATTCAAAACAAGTGGCTTGCTTCTTGTTTTCAGAGGCTTCTGTGGTATTTCTTCTCCTATATTCTCCTGCCTAAGCCCTTACCACTTGTCTGCTGTCTAGATGCTGACTCTAGGTGCTTCCTGATGTTTTCACATGAGGAAATAATGCCAGCCATTAACCATTTCTGAGGAAGCTCAGTGTAAACATCTACAAGCTTTAAGAACATAGGAGCAGCCATCCTCGGTCCATCTAGTCCCATATTACATCTCCAGGTGTGGCTGTAACAGGACAGTTAAGGAAGTGTAAAAATGAGGCAGCCTGCATTGATGCCTTTTCCCTGACACTGTTACCGCCTCCAACTATGTTCAGGGAATTTCCTGAGCTTGTGATGGTGTAATAACCCCCAAAAGGTCTTTTCTTGGAATACTTTTTTCTGGTCTCCTCTTTGGACTGTGCAAATTTCTGTCATCCACAGCACCTTTTGTTAAGGAATTCCACAGGCTTACAACCTGTTGTATCAAAACCACCTTCTTCTGTTTGTTTCAAACATAATTTAATTTGAGGGGTCCTAGTTATGGCAAGGTGTTTAGATCAATCCCTGTCCATCTTTTCCATGACACATACGCTTTTGTAGACATCTATTAAATCTTCCCCCTAAGTTATATCTGGTTCCACATTTAATATGCAAGGAGTACTACTGGTATAGAAAAATAACCATATATCAGACACTCCCTTTTAAAGATAAATATGACATCCATGAATAATTTAAAGTTATCTTTTGAAGGTTGCTTCATTATAATACAATTATTTGATTTAATCATATCGATTTTGTAATCTTGTTTGGCAAGATTACGTCTGTATAGCAAGCCAAAGAGACAGCCAAGACAGACTAGTACTGCCAAACCAAAACACATGGGTAAACAGAAACCTGTAGTAGGGCAGAGGCTGGGACATGGAAAATTACTGTCATAATTTATAGACAAACACCTTTTTAAGCAATAACATGCTGGCATGTATGCTGCTGGATAATCTAGACAATAATCAGGCTGTGATAATAATCCTGTGCTAATAAATATTTTACAAGCTGCTGGAAGGGTTAGGAATTGATTTACAGATCAAAGTGGAAAGTCATGTGAATGAATTCTAATTAAGTCTAACAAAAGGTCAAAAGAGGAGTATTATTTTTAGACAGTTTGAATAAATCATTTAGTGTTATCAGATAAAATATATTGATTCATGAAGGTAAAGTGTGGCTTTTAAAAATCTTGTTTTCTGAAGTTCTGAAAGTTCAGAAATTTGAAAGTGAATGAGTAAAAGTGAGAGATTGATTGCAAATCTTGGCAAGGAGACCTTTAGCCTCCAGAATTTGCCTTCTAAGCAGAGGATACACTACTTCTAGATGCAGGCTGTTCAGCTATTCAAACATGAAGGTATCTGAGTTAGCTATTACAGAGTACTATTTCTGAATCATGTAGGAGGAGAAATAGCTAAATGTAATGGTGCAGTTCATGTGACCAAATGCAGATGTCCTCTTCAAAATGAGATGAATAATTTCCACATTGTAGGTGTCCAGAGTTTACACAGGAATCCCACTCAACTGTCTCTTCTATTACAGCGTGTCCCAGCTTAGCTGTTTCCCCAAGGGCAACTGCATGCTGTCCTTGTCCTTTGTCAATTCGTAGTCACTTGGGAATTGCTGCCTTTTAATCTGGTGGTTTTAACATCGGTCATGCTACCATGAATCCTTCGTGCAGTCTCCCAGTATATCTTTACAGAAGGGATGTAATTTCCATGATAACATCAGTGAGGAGCAGAAGGACTGAGAAGCAGCTGTGGAGCATTTCTTGCCTTCATCCGAGGTTATGACTCTAATTCTTGTAGCCTTTACTCCATCAGCCCACCTTGGGAATCACATCACTCACCAAATAGTGGCGTGGGGGCAGTGTGGCCATTGGTGCACACCAGCTACTCTCATGGCTGCACGGATGCTCTCGCTAGGCTGGGTTTGCAGTTTGTTCTGCCACAGCTCTGCAGGTACTGCTGTCTGTATGAGCAGCAGTCATGCCTTTGGTGAGAGCATCATGCTTTTGCAGATGCATCCAGTGAGACAAGACTGTCTAAGGTTGTCAATGGGAATTGGCAGATGGCAGCTGTGACAGTCGGTCTTAGCACTGAGGTGAGGGATTTGGCAGTAAAGTGAAGTGAGATGCCAGATGATAGTGAAAAGTGGCAACTGGCAATGCAGCCTGGCTGTGGCTGTTGGCACCCAGATGAGGCTTTGGCAGTAAGAGGAGGCTCTGTGCTCCCTGTCAAGAAAAAGTGACTCTTAAGAGTAAGATGTAGTACTCTTGCTGACATCGGTGAAGTATTTTTTGCAGCAATGCATGTCTTCTTGTTAATGGATCTCAACTTCTGGGATCATTTGTGTCTCTAATCATCTCAATCCCGCAGTTCCCTGGGAAGTCCTACTGAACTGGACCTCAAAAGTTTCTCCTCACTGCGCTATATATTATTTCTTAAGCAGAAGTCAGTGACCAAAACCAAATTTTGCTCCCTTCTATTCAGATGAAGTGAGAAGGTATGAAAAGATTATACAACCAGCCTCATTAAAATGCTTAGAGAAGGGGACCCAATTCTGGGTCCCTTTCCCTTACCTGTCAACTGAGTGTTGGTAACATGTTCAAGCAAAAGAGGCTTTTGCAGCTGATGGGTGATGGTGCTGACCCTGCAGGCCTGGCCAGTGACAGCAGGGTGCTGGACTGGGTGGCTGCTTGCTCACCCTCCTGCTACTTCTGCTTCAACTTCTCTGCTGTGCATAGGAAGGGATGACTGCAGGAAGACATAATCTGGTCTAGGCTCTTTCCCACTGCTGTTGTCCACCACCGTGTCAGCAGTGCAGGCCGCAGAAGACTGATTTCTGCCTTCCTCTTCACATCCTCCTTGTGTCCTCTTGTGCTAAGAAAAGCCTGTGGTGAGGCTTTGAAGTAGCAAGACATTTTCTTAGTGACTTCTGTGCAGTCTACTTGCCATGTGCAGGGATGCACTTGGGTGGAAGCACTGGCATGTGCAGGGCCATACGATGAGTAAAAGGCCCTGCTCAATCACGGCTTCAAAAACAGTTAGCGCCTGCCATGGGAACCAGGAGGGTGACTGAAACTGTTCAAGGGCAAAGAGACTGTGTGAGCACAAAATGGGTTATTCTGTTGCTCTGGTATGCAAGCTGTCTCTGCATAAAACAAGAAACTGCTTGGCATAATTAGAGCTAGGAGGGAAGTCAAGGCTGAAGTAAGATAAGATAATTCTGTCCAAAAAGCATATCGTGTAGATGAAATGTAACCAGCTTCAATGAAAGGGTCTGAAAGGGAGTCTTGGGACTGTATAGATAACAGCATGAGTAATACCATACTGGATCAAAACTGCCTAGGTAAGTGTTAGAAACACCAAATCTAGGTGCAGATATAGCAGATTTGGGACCAATGAGGTAAAAATAATTAGAGGCAGGTCCTTAGATAGGTCCCATTTGTCTGAGAGGAGTCTAGGCAGAGAAAAAGAGGTGCAGGGTTGGTGAAAAGGTGGGTTCAGGAAAATAAACACTAGAAATGAAACTAACTCAGTAAGAAAAAAGAGGAAATAATTAAAATAATAGGAACTAGATATAATCCAGTGGAGAACAAAGAAGGGTGGGGTATTCTGGTCACAGAAGTGTGGACACGTACAGTGGTAAATCTGACCTGTGGCCCCAAGCCCTGCAGGATGCTGGAAAACACCCTTGGGACAACCTGCTGGACTCTGATCAGGTCTATGTCCAAAAGACTTGGTGCGCAAGGGTGGAGTGAGAAGGGATGGGCTTGTGCCCTAATACTCGGTGGAGAAGGGAAGGCAATAGAATGGTAATGGGACAGAGCTTGCGTGTGATTTATATTATTTTTTCATAGTAATATAATTGTGAATTACTACTACTAGTACTAACAGGCAGTAGAATTGTAACTTAGAATTGATGTGTTTGTAGTGATACATCTGTGAATGAGTACTGCTAATATTAGACATCTGTTCATTAGTCAGTTAAGGTATTATCAGTCTCTTGGAAGTGTGTTGATTAATCAGTAAATATCATAACTGTTAATCAGTTACATCTTAGGTCTCCAGTCTAAAGGAGAAGAGTCAGACACATAATATACTATGATAATTATTTTAAAAGCTGTTTTATATATTTTATATATTTATATTTATATTTTGCATATTTTATATGCAAAAAGCTAAAATAATTTCATTTCCTGAAGACTTCTCAACTAGTTATCAAAAAAACCCAAGAAAATGAAACGGAGTACTTTTCTGTCCTGTGATGTGGGACTTTTTGCATCATTAACCTAGTGCTTTTACTCTAATACCATTATAGCATTGATCATTGTGGAGTCAAGAGTGCTTGCAGTGGTGCAAGCCAAAAGGCTACATGGAGTCCAAACGTGGATGTTCTGTGGAGGCTCAATACTGCAGCTGAAGGCAGCGAGGCACAGTGCTGAAATGCTTCAGTAGCAGAGACTGCAGCTGCATACAGATTGCTCATGGCAGGAGATGCATACAATATTAGAAAGGTTGGGCATGGTAGTGTGTGGGACCTTGAGATGAAATTACCAGTGTGAGACTGAAGACACATTTAGATGGAGCCCACTGAAGTACAGAAACTAACACCAAGGGGGAAAGAAAAAAGACTCCGGTAGGTGGTGAAGAAATTTTATTTTGGCAGTTTGTATTACTTCAGAGAAGACTAAAGACATAAATGTATTGTGTATTGAGTTGATGGTGTCTTTTACTTGTATCTTTCTGCTGACAGAAGACAGCTTGTTTGTTGTTTCAGTCTCTCGCTTCAAAATTTCAAATTCTGACAAAAGAAAGCACATGCTTAATTGCTTTGCTCAGTACAGATTGCAATCAGCAACATTCTTTCAAACCACTCTGAAGCTTGCAAAATAAAGGTTTCATCCTGCCAGGCAGTGGTATTAAGTATCACATGGAAGGCCGCCCTAATGCCAGTTCAGTGTAGCAAGGAGCATTTAAAGTTGAAGTAAACTTGTAATGCAAACAATTGCATTAACAAGGAAGTACAGATGCGACAATGATGAGTGAAGGGGTAAGAGTCCTGATTTCTGCTGCAAGTCCTGCTTGTTTGAGCATCAGAAACTAAAATACATAAATATAATTTGGAGCAAGGAACAAAAATCCAGGACTCGTGAATTACTGGGAGTCTCCCTGGACCCATTAATCTTGCACTCTCAGCTGCATGTTGGCTCTGCTTCAGCAGGACCGATCGAGAACACCACTGTTATAGCCAATTTTGTAGCATTATTCAGCATTTTATTGAGAAGCACACATTCAAATTCTTCAGGCTGAAGAGGGCCTAAGGCTCAGATTTTTCACTTCCCAGGGAAGTACTCTGTAATGCTGTCTCCTCTACTACAGGATTTCAGAATCTTCTTTAATGAAAAATAAAGAAAAACACTAATGTAATTTTACAGTTGCTCAGAGGATTCAGTTATGCTTGATTGTTGTCATGCTATTTTTGCACATCAGCCTTCAAATAAATGGTATAGTGTAACGGTGGGATCAAAGAGCAAACTCCGGTAGGTGGTGAAGAAGAATTACTTTATTGCTCTTTTACAACTACTTTTATAGTCTTTTACTATATGAATATGTCATCCACAAAACCTTTTATTGGCTATTAACTAAAAACACACTATTTTCTAGCAAATTTGTTCCCTTGTTTACATCTGGATCTTTCCATGGTTTACATTCCAGTCAGTTCCCCTTCTGGCTGTGTCAGGTCCTTCATCACCTTCTCTTCCATTTTGCTTAAGGGCAAAGCCTTCTTCTTCCAGTCTCTTAAGGGAAAAGCTTCATGTCCCGGAAGTCAAACCCTAATTCAGCATCTTCTCGTTCCCCGTAGTAGTAAGAGAAAGGGAGGTTTTAACCCTACATCTTGACATACAGAAGTAGTACTGGGAGGATTCCTTCTCTTGTATGTTTTTCTAAAGAATTCTAGCTGGGTGGGTTCTGCACAGAGCTCTGAGATTTGCAAGGTAAGCTGTGCTGCCAGAAAGCTGATCATACTGCAGCTACCCTGGAGGGAGCTTAGGAAAAGAGCTGTGGAAGATACTGCCGCAGAGGCAAAAGAGAGAGGCCATGTTCCAGGAGGCAGAGAAATGCAGGAGGAGCAGAGCAGAGAACTTCACACGGGTTTGTGGAATAAGAAGAAGGAGAAAGTCGAGGTGAAGGACAGCAACACTGGTTCACAACCACCCTAAGCAACTTCCAGTGTGTTTTCTTGTGGGTCTGTGATTCCCTTCTCCCCACACCATGGGTCAGACCTCTGTGTCCTGTTCTGGAGAGATGCTTTCACTGCAAAGATTCCTTTGCAGATGCTTAACAGGGAGTTAATCTGGCCTTTCCATTTTGCTGCCGCAGAGTGAAGACAGTTCCAGGCAGACAGACAGCTCATGCAAGTGAAGGGGAGAAAGAGTTCTCATCCAGGTCATCTCTAGTCAGCCCTCCATCAAAAGTCCACGTACAGACATGAAAGGGAAAGGAAATGAGGAGAGACAAGGAGGTAATGAAACTGCTGCATTTTTCATCAGTTTTTGTTCATGCAGGTTGCCATCTTTTTGATGGGGGCCATTAACTGTTATTATGAATCAGCTGTATAACTGTTTTAACCCCCTTGCATCAAATGTCAAAATTAATACAGGTCATAGTTTGTTTTTAACACTTGGTGTTGTCCATTTATTGGTAAGGAAATGAGAAGGAGCAGCTGTGCCAACATATTATTAGTAATATATTTGAAAACGAATCTACACAGTTCAATTATAGGGATCCCCATGTCCCCAAGCCAGCAATCGCAGAGATTTACATTTTAATTGATATTTTATTCTGTAAAGGAAAATAAAAGCCCTCAGCTACCTACAATTAATTACGCACAAAATACTCCATGAAGATTAACAGTGCCCTCATCCCAGGAGTGCTCAAAAAAACCCCCACCCTCCAAAAGGCAAAAGAAGCACTTTAAAATCTGTAAGCTCTCATGTCTAACAACAGTTCACAATCCACAAAACAGCACATGCATTTACAGTGAAATTACTCATTAGAATTGTCAGGCGTGGCATGAATTTGAGCACATATGGCATCCCTAATTTCCATTGCCTGCTTTAACCTTAAGTCTATAGTTCTTATGAGGATACAGTTTGGGTACGGGATCCATCAGTATGTAGGCTCTGCTCCACAAAAAATATTTACCTGTAGTTTTCCAGTTACGTACTGTGACAAAAGCAAGTAACGGCTGTACGTACATGCTTTTGCAATCTTGACACCCAGATGATTTTCAAGCCAGTGCCATTTTGCTTTTGTGTTCCACATGCACAGGCCAACCCTACCCTGAATCTTCTAAATGTACTGGACTGCAAAGTAAGATTTGCTGAAAGCCTGTTTCAGTACTTGAACAGATTTCTTCAGTCATGTACCATGGTCCTGAAAGACTGTAGTACCTCCCTTAGATCCATGACATCCTCCAGACATTGTGGAGCCATTACTGGTCATCCCATGTCAGCAAGGCAGTATAATCCCACCTACCATGCTGTGTCTTGTTCTCCTGCTCCTTAAGTGTTGATGGATGAGAATGCAGAATTCATCTCGTTTGCCAGATTTATCATATGTTCTGTGTTCAGTTTCCATACTCAATGCCTTTCCATAATGATGAGCTGTCTCTCTGATCTAGTGTCCCAAACCACAAGTGCCAGTAAAGACAGAACCAAACAGTGTGCAGGCCCTGCAAAGCCATATGCCTTGGCAGACTAACACAACATCTGCCCTTGAGCCTGCTTAGAAAAAGCAAGTCTCACAATGTGCCACAGGGAAGTGTCCTTCTGGGAACAGCTTTGCATTCCCATGGAGAGGGTGGATTTACCCCTACCAACTGCCACAAGACTGTTAGGCACAGCATGAGCACGAATAACCATTGATTGGAGCCTGTTGGGCAAGACAGCATGTGTGGGAACGAAGGGAGTTTACCCGTCTCAAGCTTGGCATCCACATGTGCAGATGTGTGGATACCTCTTAATATGTACCTGTCTCGTAAGGCCAGTTATTTTTTGTATATTGAGTTACAGTGGTCAGGCAGCCTTTGTCACATCTTTTGGCAGATACTGCTGCATATGAATTTGGGCATTGGCCTATCCTCAAGAGATGTTCTAGTGTAAACTGAACCAGATACTGGCAGGGCTTAGGGTCCAGAAGACTTCAGCTGGTAACATTCTTCATTGAAGAAAATACCAGAGAAAAGGTAATGCAGGACCAGAATACAATCTTCAGTGGCTTTTGATAATGTTTGCAAATGGGCACATACAAATGGAGATTTCCTGGCATTTATTTCCAGATGTGGGCATATTTTCTCATGGATGCCACAACATGTATTTCTGGAACAACAAGCCTGGATGAAAACTCCTAATAAAACCAGTGCCTTGCCTAGTTAATAATAAAGCTATTTTTAATAAAAATATAGCAATAAAGTGAATGAGTTAAAACAGAAAATCATCTGGTTTTACTATTCAAGAACTCATAAACATTTTTTCCTCTTTGAATGAGCTCTGACTATAGTCTACACATGAACATTTTGGCTTAGTTTCAGCTCAGAGATTTAGAAGCGACTGAACTAAAGAGCTAGGAAGTGAAAAATTCTCGCAGCATTTCTCAGAATGTCTAGAATCCAAATATATGTGAGAAATAGAGTCAATTCTCAACAGCAATGATCAATATTGGTGCCACAAGTATTATGTTATGTAGCACAGTGAAAACATGTTTTTGCTCCTGTCAGAACCAGTTTCAGTCCAGCAGCAGCAGGCAACATCTGCATTGCACTGTGTGGTAGGACTGCTGCGGTCCTGTGATTTCCCTGACAGAAGTGCATTAAATCTAGCACAGGTGACACTCCTCAAAACTTGTACATGCACACTGTGCCCGTTACCTGCCCAGTCCTGTATGTCCTGAGTAAGTCAGGTTTGCTATGTGCTAGCAGGCTGGCTGTGCACTACAGCATAGTGTTTGCATCCACAAGCTCTGTGTCCCCAGTTCCTGCTCTGATCTGCATGTGTCCAACAGTCTTGTCTTCAGGATGTTCAGCAGCCGGGTCTGAACCATTGCTCCAGCCAAACTGCCCAGCGCTTAGAAGTAAGTGACACTGAAGTCTTTCTAGTCAATCAAATAGCCTTGTCCCAGCTCTCCACAGGGCTTAGTAGCTGAAGTGTAGTGTGGGACAACGGCAAGAAACGTGCGTGGGCTGAGGAGGAACAGGAACTAGTTCCCCAGTAATTGCTGGGCAATGCCATGCAGGGTCATTAGTCTGACTCTGTCACTTTTGCTGTCTGCATCTGTGCTATCTAGCTTTTTGGGCTATCTATCTGGAATATCCTAGCCTCTTGTGTTCGTGAACTAAGTAAAACTACAGTTCAAAACCTGAATAAAAAAATGTACTTTCTGTAATTTACATCCTCTGAATAGTTCTATTGACTTAATGTTAAAATGGTGCGCAAGCAATTTTGATGCCTAAAATTATCACAAGGAAAACTCAACTGATAAAGGTTTGAAGTAATACTAATTCTGTCTTGTTCCAGAGATAATTAGTAATTATCAGTCATCCAGTAAAGGACAAGATTGGAAACAGATCCTCCCAGATATGTTGTAAGGAATTTCTACTTGCTTCAGACAGTTTAGACAAATTTATTTTTTTATTTGGCTTTATTTTATTTGTCTTATTTCAGAAGATTATTGAGGAAACATTTTTTCATTTCATCTTTTTATGAACACAAGTTTGAACAGTAGAAATTTCAATTAAGTCTAAGAAAAAAAAAATACTGTAATGGTGGTCAAACACTGGAAGAGGTTGCCCAGAGAAGCTGTGGACTCTCCATCCTTGGAGCTATTAAAAACCTCACAGTACATAGCCCTGAGCAACCTGAGCCTGCTAAACAGGCTCAGAGCAGGGGGAGGGACTAGATGATCTCCAGAGGCCCCTTCCAAGCTAAATCTATTCTATAACCTTATGTTACATAGGTAGTATTTCACGTCTCTGTTACACCTGGAAAGATGCCCAAACCCAGAAAGAAAATACGCCTTTGAGAGCTCTGTGGTGTAAGTATGTGTAGCATACATATACATATACACAGCTGTATAGCTGCTGCAAATCATGTCCCTCCATTCCTGGCTGCAAACATTTTGCTTTGTAAGTGATGTCACCCCTAAGAGCTATTAAGGTAAGATTACATGCAACACATCTCTTGAAGAGCTGGATTCTCATCTATCGAGATGTTTTCTTGTAAACCCATTAATGTAACTGATGTAACCTCGGCCAAGACATTTTTAATTCATGTGCTGTTCTGTTAGTTTTGGCAAACCTGTATGTGCTGCGGGTTGTGTTCTTGGTTCCATAAACCCTGACACATTCTTAATTTTATTGTCTTACACAGTCAGCCACAGTAAAAGAAGTGGAAATATTCACTTTAGTAAGGCTAAGCCACTGCACATGTGTTTGCAAATGGTCTGCATTTGTACATTGTTTAACACAGGCAGGCTCCAGTCCGGCTGAGCTCTTGTTGGGCACTGCTGTAATCTAGATGTAATAATGTGGAGGTCTCCACTATTGACTGTACAGAGCTACTTATCTCTGAAGAGATAATATCAATGGTTGAATAATTTCCCATTATGCTGAGTTTATACTATAAAATACTGATTTTGGCATAAGCCCCTATTGCTGAAGTTAAAGTATGCCTAAAGCTGTAAGCCAAAGTTATTGATCAAACCACTTTTGTTTGTGGGGATAAAGACAAGTGGCAAAGTTCCTTATATAAACTTGGAACAGATTAAGCCCTAGCAGGTCAGACAGTGGGCAAGGAAGGTAAAGCTGTCAGTGATGATGCAGAAAATGGAGTTACACTAAATTAGCATTTTCTTTGGAAAGTAGCAGGAAGATAAAATTAATATATTGCAGTAAGGGGGAGATACTACTTCTATCATTATCTACTAGAGCTTGCTAAAAAATAACTCTCCATGTGAAAAAAACCCACCAAATTAAGGGAACCAGTTAATCTGCAGACAGTTATTAAAGAGTTAATTAAGAAATAATCTAAATAATTTTGAACTTAAACAACTGCTTGAACTCTGAAGAAGTTCTATTTAGTCTGGGAAAAAAACCTACCATTTTACCCATAATTAAAATGGGTGAGTGCCACCTCATGGAGAACTACCGGCCATGTCACCTGCCCTGAGGAGAAATAGTAGAGAACATGCTGTATACAGCATCGTAACTAACGGCAATCAACAAGATAAGGGTAGACACTGCCCCAGTATGAAGGCTGTGGAATGAATGTGGCTTCTTCCTAATCCTGCTATATTTTCAGTAATTTCTACTATTTCAGATTATGTAATATTTTCAGCTGGCAGGAACCAAAGGCTTTCCAGCTCTGCACAATGCCATAGTGTCTCTGTAGCATTTTATAACTGATGCATTTTGCTGAGAAGCCAAAGAGAAGACAAGGTGGTACACCGGGAACCCAGAAATCCACATCTAAAGCAAATTGTATCAAATACAATTGGAGAAAATTACAAATTTGGTTGATAGACTTTTTGAAGACATAAGATATTAAATATGAACTTGTTAACTTTTTGGTACAGAATTGCAGCATATGAATAACTTTCATGCTGATTCACAAGCTGCTAGATATATGACAGTAACAACAAAGATATTTGATGGAAAAAATCTTATAGGCTTAGGTTATTCAATAAAGCTTCTGCTGGAACAGAATTAAATTAGTATATAATGACATTTTCACATTAGAAGAAAAAGTCAAGTAAAACCAGCCAAGTTAAGCAAGACAGATAATATCTGCAGAAAAATCTGATGCTGCCCTTCAGGCATTCAATTTAGTATCTGTGCACTGTAGTTGTTCATCATGATCCTAAAGCCACAAAAGGAAAATTAGTCTTTGCAACATTAGACCATAATGTATTTTCTTATCTGTCTGGAAGATAAATACACATTTTTTGATTAGAAAAAAGAAATGCAACTGGAAAAATTATTAAAGGAATTGCATAGTGGCAACAATCTTTAATAGTTATCCTAATTAAACCTGCAAAATCCTGACTGTTACCCGAAGAAAGAAACAAGGTGCCTGTGTAAACCTTGTTCAGCATCACCCAATGGAAAGCAGGGGTAAATCTACCAAGAGCTAAAATACATGGCATGAAACTGCTGGCAGTAGGAGTTAAATCAGGCTATGCAGTTCCTTTAAATGCAATAGATTTGATCAGTCTGAGGCACTGCAGAGGGCATGTGGTAATTTCTTACTTTGCTAGGGAGAGGGACGCATACACCTCCCCAGGCACTGCTGATGCAGATGATATTGGTGAGGTGGAAGAATTGCTGAGGTACCTGTCTCATTCTATCTGTGCATCTGTAACTGCTTGGGTGTTAATGGATTATTACACCTCATACATCTACCACAAAATAAGCAGGCAGCTGTTCAAAAATTTGCATTAAATCTGTAATATTCTGTTGAAAGGGGAGAAAGAGACTGGACGAGTAACTGACCGGAGGTCATAATTTAAAGCTTTTCAGCCCCAATGCATCCAAATACACACTAATGTAAAGACAATGCACTATCTGTTTTGTTTTTTTTTTTAATTTTTTTTTTTATTTGTATTACCTCCTTAGCTGTTAATGGGATTCCTTTCTTTGCAGTCAGTGGAGAGCAGCTGAGGTCTTTATACAGAGTCTGTATCTGCACTATATAAAGCAGTTGCTTTTCAAATAATTTTACTTTGTAGGAAATAATGATGAGCTTCATTCTGGGGACTAACAGAAGGAAAGAGAGGAGAACATACTTTTAAGGCACTTCATTATCTTCAAGAGATTTTTAAAATATATCTACTGTGTGGGTAGGAGTTAATTTCCAGCTGGTTCTTTGAACAATTTACTCTTAAAACGTCTGAAACATAATTTATAAAAAGGAACATGTTTGAGCCACAGTAACACGCAGTTCAAACCACTGTCACCAGACTCTTCCTTACCATTATCTTCAAGTATGGTGTATCCAGGGCCAATTCTTGTTCACTAAGTGGTAGTCCTTCCTTAGTATGTTACGACTAAAGGTAGCACTCTGCTCTTGCTTGGCTACACACAGAGTGATGCCAACACTAGGATGTAAGAATGAAAACCATAAGGGAAAGCTATCTTGAACTGTTAACACTTCTCGTGCTGAGGAAACAATGTTAACTTATTTTAGTTCAGGGTATCTCTACAAGCAGGCAGCAGGACAATAAAGATTGGCTTTTGAGTCCAGACCAAATCTTGTTAACTTCAATCCCAGGCAGATCTGCAGTTTAATCTGGATAAAGATTACAGAGCAATTTACAAATGACAGCATTAATCAACCTGCAATGAATTTATTTTTATTTCTACTATTAACAAATTATGTAAAAATTAATTCTGCTTTTTTTTTGTAGTCTATTTCTTTCCATGTGTACTTCTGCAATGAGTCACTTTTTTTTTTTTTTTTTTTTTAAAAAAAGCTGTTCTTTAAATTTTATCTTGCTAGATTTTTCTGTGGTGGTAGCAATGACTCCACACACAAATGAGGTTCATGTACAGGGCACTACCATAAAGGACACATATGCTTATAGCACACAATAATTTTTAAGACTTAATTTCAGGACATGCTGAAGTACAACCGGGTAATATTAAAGTTACCATTTTCAGTGCAAATGAGATGGTAACATTCACGGAATGTATTTGGGATGACTTATTACCTAGTTATAAGGTACCTTAACAACACACTTCAAATAAAAGCTTGATAGCATTATACTGGATGAAGAAATCTGACTAAAGAGTGGCAAACAAGTTGCTTTTAAAACTGGAGGGTGGCTTAAGTAAAATTAATGAACAGCCTGAGAAAGTTAATTGCATGCTATTTACTACCCTATTATAAGCAAGTTAAAAACCACCACAACTGACAAATTTCAACTCTTAAGCCAGGCAATTCCAGCACAACCTCAAGACTATGGAAACTCGGATAGGTGAAATGAATTGCACATCACCTGCTGGCATGACGGCAGTACAGCACGTGCTGGACTTGGCTGGCTCTGCCCACGCCAGCACAAGCTGCAGGGCTGGTGGCAGAGGTAGGGTGCCCATGAAAACAAGCATGCTAGGTCAAGGGTGGAAATACACATCTGGAGGGTTACAGGGCTGATAATTACCATCACTGTCCTTTTCTATACCAAGACCGGAACAGTTTTCAGACAGCTCTCCCCAAAACAGAAATGATAGAGGTGAAAATGCCTTTTGGTTGCTGTACTGTTCCACATAAAAAACATCTTCATTTTAGGCACTCTACAGGGAATGTTCATGCTGGATTCCTTCTTCTGCATCACTTATCCCATCTGTGCTGTTTGCTCATTAATTTAAGGAAAGCCAAAAGGGAAATTTTCACTACTTTTCTGTCCTTGCTGTCTGTCCCCTTCATTGCCCCTGGGCACAGCTGTTAGTAACAGAATGGAAACAACCACGAGGTTCTTTATAGAAGTATAGAAGTCATATACAAAGAGCATTGAAGAGAAACAAGTAAAGGTTAGAAAAATGACTAATTCTTGGGGGGGTGTCTGTTTGTTTATTTTTGTGTGTGTATATGTTGGGGTTTTTTTAACTATAAATTGTTTCCCCATTTTTGCTTTGTTGGCTGTATTCTTTAAGTTACCTATAGTCTCTTCTGGCTTCTACATTTTTCTTCCTTGACATTAGTACACTAAACAAACTATTAGTTCTAGACTAGAACCATACATTTGTGCCTTTCGAACAAATTCCAAGACTTTCCCAATTTAACATTTCAACAGCACTTTGCATTCTATTTACACACAGTTCTTCCTTCCACAGTCTGCAGTCTCACTTTTGTCCTACAGCACATCACCTCCTTGCTTACCGTACTTCTTCAAGACACCCCAGAGGAAGAATTTCCTTTTGCTCTTGCAGAGAAATTCTCAAGAAGCTGCTACTGTAATATCTTTATAGAGATACTGAGACCTAACACCACTTCAAGCTGTAAGGAAATTTAAGCAGTTTAAAAGGATTATTTTACATTCCCACTCTTCACCATGTGCTGGAGGAACACCCTTCCCCACAGCTTAGAGGCATATTGCATTTTCCTTACCATTAAGAAAAAAAAAAAGCCAATTGTTTAAATAATCGGAGTATATAAATTTTAACAATCCTGGTAAAACTGAGAGAAATGAATTGTTTCTGAATCAGCAAATGAATGCTGATGTTGTCTTTTGTTACTTGCAAAAAACCAATATTGCTTTTTAAAAGAGTCTGTTTCTTATTAAGATTTAGAATGCTCATTATTCTGGTATCTAAGCTCCAAAGTGTGCAGCACAATACTCCTTGACACCTTGAAGCTATTTTCTTTAAAGGAGGAAAGTCCATTAAACTTTCATAACATTGTCAAACCAAGGTTGCAGAAGATGCAAATTGTGGGTGCAGTTGCCCACACACTCTGAAATCTATTTCTTGCCGCATTGATCTAATGTCCTTACTGGTCCTATGGAAAAAAACACAATCACACAAGGTGTTGAATACAGGTTGTAACTACAGCCTCAATTTTTTCCCCCATTTTTTAGGAGGATGAAGGACAGAAAGAATTACCAAGGCTCCCACCCCCCATTATCTGGAAAAATCCACATAACATATCCGTGAAGCCTGATCAGTGTGGCACCAGGCAGCATCCAGCCATGCATGTGTCTGGGACTGCTGAGCTGGTATGATTTGAAGAGTTCAGCTCATGTCAGAAGCCCACAGTTTAATCTTCAAAATGTTGCTGTGTAGTTGGTAGGGATGTAACTTTTATTAGGTAACATGCAGTTAAACAGCTGTTATCAAAAAATGTGTAACGAGCAGCAATAACAAATGAAACATACACAAATACTTGCCCAGCAACTCCTGCATCACTCAGTGATTTATTGGACCTGACCTACGCTGCACCAGCACAGACAGAGGAACAGCAGCAATTTAAGGGCAACTTCAGAACATTAAAAATAGTCAGTGTAAGACTGACTGACTATAATAAGCAATATGAGGGATTGCCACTCTAATGAAGCCTTAATATTCTAAAATATTATTAGAAGTGCATACTTCTTTTACTTGTGATCTAAATGCAGCCACCTACAAGTTAAACTCCTGCTTTCAAAAAGCAAAGATCATCCCCTGAGGGAACTCCTGCTGGCAGACGGCGCAGAATTCAGCTGTTGGGACTGCTATAAGGTTGAGACCACTACTACTTTGCTACTGTTAGAAACATACTGAGAAAACAACCAGAACCTGTTCAATATGCTCCTGAGTACTACATGCTTTGATTCTGGGAAGGAAACCTCTGGGGTTTTCTGATGGCTTGACTGGTCTTTCAAATGTATTTTAAAAATTCCAACTCTTAACTGCTTACATTAAATAGCTCAGGAAGTGCCTGCTTTACAAACTACATCTTTCTCAGTCTCTCCCTTTTCTCACGCCTGTATCATGAGTTTAAACCCAGCTGGCCAGCAGTGAACACCACACAGCCGTTTGCTCGCACTCCCCTGTCCTGGGGATTGGGTAGAGAACTGAAGGGAGTAAAGCAAAAAGATACTCGTGGGTTTAATAACAACAGTAAAATGAAAATAATAACAGCAGCAATAATAATATACAATTATACAACTGTCTAATACAATATTTGGAGGAAAGAGGGGAAGGGAGAAATTTGTAATAATGTTCCTGTGTTCTCTGACTTGACATACCTCCGACATGCTCCTCAAGATGTGGAAGAAGCCCTCAGTCTGGCTTTTGTAATGTTTTAGTAAGGCAAAGAATTAATAAATCAGAAATAGCATGACAGAGTTGTTTTTCTTTTTTGGGAAAAGACTGTTCCTGCAAACAAAACTGAATAACTGGAACATTGTTTTCATGAAAAGTAAGATTTAGTGTGGCTATCCCTAAAAGAAAGAGACTGACTCTAAACCAACTCTTTGCTACTTTTGCATGCAGTGGCTGATCCTCTTTTTTTCACATATCCCAAAAGAAATTCGTGTAAATTTTCATCACAGTAAAAATGAAAGACGATTTCAACCAATAGCAAGAATGCAAACTGTTTCCTCCCCTCTGCATTCCAGCTCATCAGGCCACATGTCTTCATGAAAGAGACAACTAGAATAGTGAAGCTAACACCTCTGGAGCAAGGAGCTCTGCCTGCACGTCAAGGTGCTAGAAGAAACTGTTCTGAAGTTGCAAACACTGTTTAAGCCTGTACAATTCTGATGAGTAGGTCTCTCTTCAAACAAGGTTTTCAGTAGCAGCTGGGCAGGCAGAAAGAGAAGAGAAGAGAAACATCACAAGAGAAGGAGGAAGACAAAGTTGTTTTATATCACACAGTACAGCTTCTCAGTCCTTAATAAACAGCAGCACAGAGGATTAGGTAAAAGAGGAAAAAAAAGTAGTTTTAAATACGTAACAATAGCAGCAGGAACAGAAATCCCCCTTGTCTCCATTCTTCAACATAAGAAGAGCGCAAGTTTCCTTTGTGCAGCCATCTGAAGGAAGCATAAACACTTCTCTGGAAGCACTTCTTAAGATTATCAAAGGCTATTCTTAGTAACTCAGCGAAAAGATTTCCACCTTTTAGTTGTGGATGATGAGAGTTACGATAAGAATAGTTATGAGAGTTTCTCCCCTGGCAAAATCTAGTTGTTGGATGAAAGATTTTTTTGTGTACTTGCCCTTTAAACTAAGAACTCTTCTAGAAAAATAAACACCGCGTATGATAATAGGCATTTATCATTTGACTTTTGCTGAGTAATGAAAGCACGATGTTAAAAAACAAATCAAGTAGGTTTTTATCTTGTAGAAACTGATGCCAACATGCAATCTATTACCGTTAGAAGATTATTAACTTGTAGCTATTAAGTATCACAATCAATCCTCTGCTATTAACCACACAGAGGTCATGGAAATTGTAACCAGAAGTTCTGGATCATATCTTGCAATGAAGTAAGCATCATCCATCTTCATTACTATGTCTTCACTGTTCTCTGAAGAGAGCATGAGCACACTGACAAAGAGCAGGGGTGGCAGCAAGTCTGAAGAGGGGTTTGTGAGATGTGGTACGTCAGAACACAATCCTGAAGCAAGAGGTCTTTCAATAGGCAACAACTAGGACAGAGTCTTAGTTAAAGAAGTTCCTGAGTTTGATGTAGAATACTGTCATGGCATCACTGATGCTGGTATTTTCTGCATCATACTGCAACACAAACCATCTATTCTGGCCTGTCATGAGTGAAAGCAATTTAAGCAGCACAATCCTATGCCAAAGAGGCTGAGCTGAATAGTCTAGAGTGCTGCCAGATACAGCTGTGATGCAGACTGGATACACTCACACAGTGTAGTGTGGGCGAGAGGTAATTCTGGCTTCTCCACACTGTGTGTCAGTGTCCTCTTACGTAGTATCTGGTGTTGATGTTTCATCACATTTACTTTCTTTCTACATGTTCATTGCAGAGGAAAGAAGTACAGTGCATACCAGGAAGGGAAGTGATGTGAGTGGACTGTAAACAAGCAAAAAAAAGCTTGCTATCTTCCCCCCCCATTTTTCTGTAAGCTATAGTCCTATCCAAAATAGTTCTGTCTGTTGCAGGAAACCAGCTTGTTGTAGTGGCTGTTCCTGAATACAGTAGCCAGTTGTGCAACTTATTCCTAAAGTGTTGTGTAGTGAGACTTAACCACCAAGGAGAGGACAAGAAAAAGAGAAAAAATCCTGTTTAAGGGACAGCACAGTGCTCAATGAAGCTGATAGCAGGAATACTGCTAACCCATCAGTGATTTTTAATTTTGTCAAAACACAAAACTTTATTCTACAGTGTATTTGTAGAAATGCAACACATGGTTTAAATTTTTTTCTAACACACCATTTGAGGCATTGTCCAGACATACACTGCAGCAGACGGCTGGACCACAGTGGAAAACCAAGAAAATCCTGTGATCTCAGCTGTATATACAAAGGCCTCGAAAATGGGGAGTAGGATTTTTAGGCATGCTTGGCTTAAGATACTTAACATCAATAAAGTGGAGATATTAATGTATCCTTCCAGTTTACACCATGGATATATTACTGTAACACTCCCATAACAAAATTACAAGACACATACGTTCTTGGGACAGTCCAGTTTTAGGAGGCACTACAGAAGTCTGAGAAAAACTGAGAAGCTGAAAAAATTATAGAATAAGGAAAAGCTAACATAAGAGATCATCAGTACTTTTCTTCTAAAGCTTGGAGGATTCAGGCATACTGTTACAGATGTAGGCATACTGTTCTATGCAGAGGCATAAAGTCATACACATTTTAAACAGGAACGCAAATAAGTTGTCACTACTATTTTATACTGCTACATTTCAACTTTAACTTCTTAAAAAAAGTATTAAAAATCTTGTTTGGAGAAACTTCTAGCCATTTCAGAACATGTGCCTTCCCCCAACGACAAAAGGTGCTGGATTTGTTCAGGACTGAATTTCTATTAAGTAATCTTAGTTTCAAAACAGACGAAGACTGAATGAATCTTGAACACTGAAAAACTAGTCATGCCTGTCAAGGGGAATAAAATAAAAATTTTGTTTACTTTTTGATGAACAACAATTTTGATTAAAAAATAATCTAGTAGATAATACCCTTTTAACAATGTATTATGAGTTACTAGACGGGATATATTTAAATCAGGAAAGTTAATTTACAGTAAAGTTTATCTACAGTAAAACCAACAGCTCTTATTTAATATTGAATGCTTAGATTCTTCTTACAGGGTGGGAGAAAATATAGTTACATTACATGGTATGTTTACATTACTTAAGAATGCAAAATAAAATCCTACTATGATATCACAGGTTGTTGTATTTATCAACCTTTCAAATGATACCAGCTTTAAAAATATTGTAAACTGAGGCATAGGTAGCATGGTTAAAGTCAAGACCAGACACTCACTTGTGCAGGCATTCCAGCTCTGAAGGTAGGTCACAACCTACATAAACTCTATTTGTTAAACTGTATTCCAACAGTGCACAAAAACAGGGATCCTACAAGAGAAGATTAATGTTTAATTTAAATCATGCTGCTCTGTCAAGTCAATTTTCAAACAAACTAACATGGCACATGAATGCACGAGGTTTAATAGGACCTTTTCCAGAAAGAGAATTCTACAAATGATGCAAGCATGTTGTAACGTGGGAGGAAGATACCTACAGCTGCTGTAAGTTACATTTGTTGCATATAGACACGGGGAGACCAAAATTTCTGTCCAGACCATTTCTGGAATACTGCTTTCCTTCTTATCTGGAAAGTCAAACATCATCTCAGATATTACGAAAAGCTCACCTTACTCCTAGGGAAGGACCGTGCATGGGTTCGAAAGGAGACCACCTCCCCGGCAGGCTGTTAGATTAATTGGGAGCAATCACTTCTACTACCCTTCATTTTAAGAGCAAAACAACTGCATTTTGTGAAGAATCTGATTGCATAAGGTTATTCAGAACGTGCTTACTTGACTTGCAGGCTGCTGGAGAACTTCCAGCATTGAGGTTTTGACCTCTTATAGAGGAAAAAAAGCAGGTAGAAGCCCATATGCCCAGATCAGCGTTACAATTTCCTTTGTGCTTGGAAGTCTGTGCAAGTGCCTGAACTATCCACAGTTACAGGAACCTACAGAGTACAGATATTCCCAAATGCAGACTGCAGACAGCATAGCACTTCTTAACATAATCTGATGCTCCCTCACGTCAGGTTAACCCCCCAAATAATTCATTTACTGTGGTAAATACCACATGCCAAATATAAATCCAAAACTTACTTTCACAAGAACATGAGGATTTCCCACGACAATCAGCAAAGCCTTTGCTCTAGTAATTGCTACATTAAATCTCTTTGGGTTACAGAGAAAGCCCAAGCAGTGTTTGTCATCACCAAACATGTCTTCATGAGATCGCACCTAAAATTAATTATGAATAATTTTAGGAACAGAATAATGACAAAATAACTTATTGAGCCACAGAGTAACTTCAACATATTTCCTTACTGCACTAATCCACAGCTCAGTGTTAGCAATGCACAAGTTAGCTTCCTAACCCAACTCTCAGCTAGCTATTTCCAACCACTGACTTGCGCGTAGGTCTATTCTCCAATAGGCTGCTAATGCAACTTCAGCAATTTCAAGAGAACAGTGTACTCGTTTTATCTGAGCATCAGGATTATCCCTGTAATTTGAAACACAAGATAACTAAAACTGCTTCCTAGAAACCAATGTTTTAATCTTTTCAGCAGAAGAAATGCTAGAGTTTGCTGGTATTGTCTCTCTAATATTTATAATGTATCCAGTTTCCATTCTCCCTATGCACACTTAAGTGAAAGGTACATCATCCACATGAAACTCTAAAATAAATTCATGAGTATCTACAAAGGTTTACCTCAAAATCACAGATGCTGTACTGTTTCCATGCACTTAAAAATAAGCTGTTTTCAAGTACTGTGACAGACTGACAAAAATATAACTTTTTTTTTTTTAAAGCCCTATATCAAAAAGGAAACAGAGAATTAAACACATAAAAAACCCCTCCACAGGGCCACAGCAAATATACATACGGTTGATAAGATGATAGCCATGTACTCCTGTCCTTGAAACTCTTCTACTGTGCCAACTTTGATATCTGCCAAATCAACACTTCTCAAAAGAAATCTGATTTTTTCCACCTACCAAAAAAAAAAAAAGTGTTTGAAGGAATTCGTTTTTACATTTGAGAGGGGATTACTTGAAAACTGAAAACATACTACATACACAAGTATGTGATTTAACACAGAGATGTCACAGGGAATGCATACGCCAAGCTTAGCCATCACCCACTAGTAAAGCTTTAAAACAGTAACTTTTTTCTGAGAGGTATCACACTTAGCAGGTCAAGTACTCACTACCATCATTTAACCAGAAACCAACAGATTTTTAATAATCCACATTTTAATGAGAAGTACTTAGATCCATAAATCTTCTTTTTCCAATGTGCATTATATCCAAAACCAGTTGACATTCAACATTCCCTGCAGGTTTAAATAACAGCACAAACTTCAACTCTGACTACGAGACAGCTAACAAGTCCCAATTCCTCCAGTTTCCTCAAAGCCATAGAAACGTGCCATACCACCTACTTCACTACATTTCCCTTTTGTTCCACTCCTCAGTGTGGAATTATAGAATCAGATTGCTATTCCAGGTGTCAGATAATAAATTCCTGACCTGCACTCTTTACTCCCAACAACTGAAAAACCTGCTTCCGTCTCCAAAACTGCAAGCAGATGTCTTCTTAACAATTTCCTGATTTTTACAACTGAAAAAGTAGAATGCCATTACTACTTTTTTCCCCCCTAGGTTTAGATTTCAATGAAAACATCATTAATAATTGATAATACACTGTGTAATATGACACACAACAGTTCTGAGATACTCCCTGCTTAACAAGCCACAGCCACCACGTAAAACCGCAAGATGAAATGCAGCAACTTTGAAGTTCTCAGACATCAGTTCTACCTGTTTACGATAGGGTGTAATCACTCCCATATCAGTCACTGGCACTGCAGCGTTTTCATTTTTAGCCAGGTGGCAACAGTACCGCATTACTTGAACTGCTTCAGTTGGATTAAACCATGAAGGACTTCGACCTTCACGTGTTTCGCTGCCCTGTATTAGGAGAAAGGAAACGAGATGATGAAGGCTAGGTGTAGAAATAACTATGTTCCTATTAGTAGATGATTATTATACATCCTAAATGCAAAAAAAAGTGATAAAATGTTATATACAATTTCTTTCCTTCACTATACTCCCTCCCCAATGAACAAGTATCACCTAACATTTTATATTGTTCTTTTAAGCTAGAGAATTTATATGACAACAGTACTTTAAGTATGCAACAAAGGAGTTAAATCTCAACTCAGAATAACATGTTCTAGCAAGACGGTATCTTGGTTTTGTGCAAGGCAGAAGAGTTCAAAACCAAGCCTCTCCAAGCAGTAGATATTATCCCTTCTTAATAACTTCTTGGAAGATTAAAGAAAAAATGTGTTGTGTTTTTTTTTTTTTTTTTTTTGGNTACTGCTTTTTTCCCTTGCCTACCTAAGCCTTAGTAATCCTCTAGTTTTAGAGGCTTGTATTCATTCTAATGTAGCAAACTCTCATCAAAAACCATCTAAAGGCAGCTGACTGTAGCTCCAGCTTGGTCAATCTGTTATGAATTTAAATTTGTATCAAGATGTCACCACAATACACTTCAATGGGCAGCTGCTCAAGCTCTCAGCACACATTTGACTTCAGTAGTTGTTTCTAAAACCAGATGGTCAGGAAGTCACATTACTTGCAAAACAAAGTTTATCCTTTTTTCATATCCTTTCTAGAATTCATTCTAAAGAAAACTCATCTAAAACATCAGCAAACTTTGGTCAGGCCTCCTCCTCTTACTCCATGAAGATTTTACATACCCTTATTCCATGAAAAATTAAAGGAAATCCCTTCCTGGGCAATTTCTTCCAGTGCAACAAAGAAGTTACTACTGAAGTATCTGCACAAACTTCTAGCTCCTTATGATAAAACAATTTAGATGGCAAGGCAATCAATGCAGAATGTGACCTGTAGTTCTTTACAAGTTTTGTGATCTGCAAAGGCAAAAACCAAAATCCCTAAGTGAAACAGATAATTATTCCTCAGACTTCACAGTACACACCTCCCAAGCAGACACTACCTTACCATCCTCTAGCATTTAGCTTCTCTAAAGCTGCCAAAGAACTGTAATGAGGGCAAAAACTGCAGGTGTGATCTTCTATAAGTAAACACTAAATAAAAGCAGTTTTTTGAAGGACCATCCCTGTCCCTTCCAAAGGGGGTGAGAAAAAATAAAAAAAGAGAAAAAGAACTGAAGGTACATGAAAGATGAACTGGTGATTCTCCAGTTTCTTAAAACATTTGATCTATGGGCACTCTCTCTTTTTTTAAGAAAGTCAGACTCTTTTCATGGGGTTTCCAGGGATGCAACCTGTTTTTTTGAGGAAGTCTTAACACGCAGAAAGGGAGCGTCAGAATGGCTGATAGAAGCTGGCCTGAGAAACCAGAAACGTATTTGACTTTAAAGAATGGCCTTAAGGAAACATTCAAGTCAGTAACAGCCAGCTCAAAAAGCCAATATCCTTTAAAAAGATTAACATATGATATTCAAGTCCAACAGTATCCTTTAAGTCCTCACACTTCCTGCTCTCTCACTATGCCAATTCTCCTTAAGCACTCTATAAGGAATGCAACAATTAAAGTTTGCTGTAACAGATTTTAGGAAGTATAACAGGATTTTCAGTAGGCTGAACGCAACCTAAAGGCTACGGCCAAACATCTCCTTAAATCTGCCATCAGACTTCCTCCCTCCTCTGCTTACATGGTTATCTAGTAATCAAAGTATATTACCATGACAACAGGAAAGCATCTCAGCAAGCTTAACTTTAGCCCTATATTTCAGATTCAACAATTTAAAGAAGCTGAAACATCTGTGCTCATTTACATACTATGCTACCTCTGCCACTTAACATAGACTTTAGGAACTTCACCATACAAGAGTTTACGGAAGCGATTCTTCAGAAGCAGCAGCGATAAAGAAACAGGAACAGTTTTTTTTTTTCCCCTTCCTGAAACATGATGCTTGCAAAATCAATCTTAACGTTTAAAGAGGAGATTTTGTCTTTTTTTATGTTAAAAGTAGAAATTAATTTTCCACAAAAGGACAAGTACAAGTTATGAAGTTATGGTAAATGTGGACAATGGAGATGGAAGGGAATTTTAAGCCATTATTTAGAATTCTGCTTTGTGCACCATATTTGAATTATTCTCCTTAAGAATAGAGAACTCCTTCAAAGAAGGGTTTTAACACGCTGAAGGGCTCAGCACCCTTGCTATTCAGAGTATTCAAAATAATCAAGCTTTCCTAGAGAACTAATGCTCAAGCTAGACTTATCACTAAAAAGAAAAAAGGTTGTAAGGAAACAGCAGGAACCAGTTTCTCATTTTTTTGATTTAAAAAAATTAATTAAAATTGTAGCTTTACTCACCAACAAAGGATTATATGCTCCACAGGCACTGAAAGCGTCCTCATCTCTCAGATATATCTCTCTTGATGTCAGTCTTTCCAGCAAGGACATATTTAATCCAAAAGTCAGTGCAATTTTAGATTTTATTACTGGCCCTAACTGCTTTGGATCTCCAACAAGAACTACCTGCAGATGCAATTAAAGAAAAATCCATCTTGTATTAAAACTGTTATTAAAAAAAAAGGTAGTTTCAATAACAACATACACGCTTCAGAATTCAAATGTCAATTTGTATCAAGTATCCTGCTTTCTTCCAAACATCAAATCATCGAATGGTTGGGGTTGGAAAGGACCTTAAAGATCACCAAGCTCCAACCCCCCTGCCATGGGCAGGGACACCCTCCACTAGCCCAGGTTGCTCAAAGCCTCACCCAGCCTGGCCTTGAACACCTCCAGGGATGGGGCATCCACAGCTTCTCTGGGCAACCTGTTCCAGTGTCTCACCACCCCCATAGTGAAAAATTTCTTCCTCATGTCTAGTCTAAATTTACCCTCTTTTAGCTTATACCCCTTACCCCTTGTCCTCTCACTACACTCCCTGATAAAGAGTGCCTCCCCATCTCTCCTGTAGGCCCCCTTCAGGTACTGGAAGGCTGCTATTAAGTCTCCTCGGAGCCTTCTCTTCTCCAGGCTGAACAACCCCAACTCTTTCAGCCTGTCCTCATAGGGGAGGTGCTCCAGCCCTCTGATTAATTTTGTGGCTCTCCTCTGGACTCTCTCCAACAGGTCCAGGTCTTTTTTATGTTGGGGGCCCCACATCTGAACACAGTACTGCAGGTGGGGTCTCACGAGAGCAGAGTAGAGGGGGATTTTTTTTTTCTAGTACTACCCCAAACACTGAAAGCTGTCTCTAAAACCAATGGACTGGGCAGCTGTACCAGACACCCTCACTGGCAAGAACTGAGCAGCAGTAACATGCACTCAGGTGCTGCAGGCTTTTTTGGCTTGTTAGGTCAAGGAACTGCTCTAGGGAACACCCAGGACAGTCTGTTTATGAAGAAGTTTAGGCCTAGGACATTGTTGTCTCAAACTAAAAGCATATTTTTATTTTGACATCTTCCACACACTGAATCTTGTCCTACCAATGTAGACCTGTTTTAGGTGCAAAACAACTTGTTTAAGTGTGGGAAATTGATATTGTGCATGAATAAGATATATTACAAGTACTCAGAATTCCATACTCATTACCAAGAAATGGCTGCTTGCATTCTTCATCATTCACAAAAATAAAAAAAGAGTAAACCAAAACTTTTTTCCTTTCAGTAAATGATGCTAAGAGATCTACCTGTCCGTTAGCTTCCGAAATCAACCCAATAGGAATCAGGCTCTCTGGTTCACTTGCTTGCCCTGCCTCATCCAGAATCACATGAGTGAAGTGTCCAAGCCTAGAATTAAATAACATGAACCCAAAGCAGGGCTGTTTTCAGATTAGTTCATTCTGCCACCCTGTGGTTGACCTCAGCAATTCTGTTACCCTCCTGTCCAGTGTGCCAGGCAACTCCACCCACACACACATTACAAGGATGAATAATTTGAACCCTGAATATACAAAAACCAGATAAGCAACTTTGATTTAATTATCTTTGATTTCGCTTACATACTCTGATATATGCAACCACTGGTTACCTTAATTAAAGCATTGCTTATACCAAGGTTAAGACACTTGGAAAAGCTTTACCGTGTTTTCAATTTCCTTTAGCTACTTAATTCGAACAATGCACTTGGTGTAGCAAAGAGAATCCTCAGGCTTTACTTCTACCAAACAACATACGCCAGTTAGGCTTCAGAGTATCCTTTTACAAAGTTAAAATAAAAATCAGAGGAATCTTTAGTTAACAGCACGTGACATGGTGGTTGGTTGCAGTTAGTAAAAGTGACTTGATGAAAAACAAACACAATATAATTTTGGCTCAGAATGACTGTCAACAGCAGTATAATTTTCAAGGCTCCCACTGGCAGTGGAGAAGTTATTGTGTCAAAAATTTTAACATTATTTGTGATAATTCTTCAATTTACCATGGAGAAAGCCTCTGCTGAAACATTATTAATACCAAGTAGTTTGCTAGGAAGACAACTTCAAAACAGAGGCACATGCAATAAACTGTATTAAAACAGCTGAAGTTACAGCATGGAGGGTATCTAAAAGCTCAGAGTTTTGCAGCATCCAGCTATCTTAGCGATATTCCTATCTATAGTACTCTACCGTATTTCTGTTTGGTAAAACATTCCTGCACTGCTGCATGTGGTAATTATTATTCTGAACCATGAAGCTTTCCGAACATCATCACCATCTTTGCAGTAAGGTTTCACCCTGTCATCAATTAGCTGCAGAAACAAAAAAATATTTTGTAAAACAAAATGCTGCTCTAAAACAAAATGTTTTAATTTGATTAAAAAAGCCCACTGAAAACTTTTAGAAGCTGAGCAAAACACTTAGATGTAGACCCATTCATACATTGAAATGACTTCTTCCATTAATTTGCCTACACAAAATAGTACATATGCAAGACATCAGTGCTTTCCTTATTGAAAGGATTAAAACTGAATTTATGGATGTTTCATATACATACATATGCATATAAATATACACATATAAAATGCACATGCTGTGTGTGTGTGTGCGCTGTATAACGATGACAGTCCTACCTGCTTACTTTTCTGTGTAAATAACCTTAATTTGGAGACAAAGGCTTGACTTCAGTAACAGATTTTAGGATTACTTTGTATGTCAAAGCATCTTAGCACATTAAAAATCCCACCCATATGTATGTGCTAAAGCAGCACATAGTTAAGCACTACAGGGGAGAGGTTAAGATTCTATGTTCATACACTCAAACTAAGGACTATGATCAACATTTTCCAGTTAATCTTCTGTAAAACCTGAAGTAATATGTTTGTACTTTCAGTCCTAACCAGCCCAATAACCACTGACAGTTACATTACTGAACCAGTATTTTAAGATCAAAGTATTAAATTGGAAATATTAACTGGCAGATATCTATAAGATTTACCTCTTCTGACCTGAAGCTAGCATTAACTCGGACCATAGCTCCTTGTTTTAACAGATTGCTTTGATGCAGCCGCAAGCAAATCAGATCTGTCGCAGCATTTGATGGCGCACAAACCAAAATTCGACTATCTGGTAGAGTATAATGTATCTACAATTAAAGAAGAAAGAGATGAAAAAAAAAAGATTATTTAAAGAAGGAGCAATGCTCAAACACACCCATTTTATTTCACTGAATAGAGAATCCAGAAGACTTTTTAATTCATGTTATATTAATCCATTTTTTGCAGTTCAAGAACACTAGTCTTGACAGTCATGATTAAGCACTCTCAAACTGAGTGTACCAACAACAGAATGAGTTCATGGTTATCATATTAATGTAAACCTGTGCTTCATTAATATATTATGCACTACTGGAATCACAAATTAGATACTGTTCACTAAAGTTTGAAAGACAAAGACAAGACTTGAAAATAAGCCATTCAGGAATTCTGTTAAATCCATATAAAGATCTTTCCTCTTTCTTTATGACCTTAAAAAGAGTATTTTGAAAACTCCTTGGGAAAAAAATACGATAGTTCTTACAGAATTACTGTTAAGTGTTCCAACACTGAGAAGATTAGAGATGACTGATTTGTCATCCATCATTACCTGCAAAATAGTTTCAACTACTGTTAATGTTTTCCCAGTTCCTGGTGGCCCAAAGAGAACATAAGGTGTTGGACGACATTCGCCACTCAGTATCCTTTTCACGGCCAGTTTCTGTTGCTCATTCAGCATAGGATTGAAAAATTCACCATCTCTCTGTTTAAGTGTCACAGTTTCACCAACTATAATCAAGATAACCATATATTAAAACTCCACATAAATATTTTTAACATATATAGATTAAAGAAGTTCCAATTCACATTACGTTTCAAAAGTATTTTCCTTATGTGGTAACAACTAATGAATTTCTCAAAAATTGTGATTTCATAAAATAGCATGTAGAAAATAAGTCATTAACATTTCAAAAGCATTTTTGATATTCTAGAAAATTGAAGGCCAGAAGAGGACTATAGTTACATAACCCAACAATTGGTAAAAAAACCTATTCAGTAATTTTAGCATCAAGCTCACCTTTTTGTCCTAGAATAGCAAAATTTTAGTAATTTTCAGTAACTGGTACTTCAAGGATAGTATCAGTACTAGATGACCAGAGGTAAGTCATAACTACCAATTTTTTTTTTTCTTAATCCTGTCTGAATTAGTCTAGCTTTAGCCATCCACAGAAGAATCTTATTAACCCTTGGACAGAAGTGCATTCTAAGGTAATTCATTCCATATTTCTTTGCTGCAAAGTGATAAAATCACCCTCTTTGTTAATTAAGTACACTGATATTTAAAGTCACACTTTCCAGAAAAGCATAGGAAAGATCTGGGCTTTCTGAAAACTTTTCTGAAATTTCAACGTCTTTGGCAAAGTAGCTATCCCAGGGATGAGACACAGCATCTTAGTAACAAATTGTAAACTTTGACCATGAGTGGAAGTTTTCCAGGAAATGACTGGGATACAATAGTTTACAGAGTACAAAATGTATCATTAGATTTTTGCTCCCCCATCCCTGCAGGTGTTCCAGGCCAGGCTGGATGGGGCTTTGAGCAACCTGGTCTAGTGGAAGGTGTCCTGTCTACAGCAGGGGGGCTGGAATTAGGTGATCCTTAAGGTGGCTTCCAGCCCAAACTGTTCTATGACTGTATGGGGATGTTTAAGTAATCCACAGAAAAACTCCAACGAAACTTCCTGCTAGTACTGTTCTAGAATTTGTCTTTAAAAGGCAAAGCATGAGGACATCCAAAACGTCTTGCTCAGCCCTGGTTTACTGAAGTGATTGCAATCCTGAAATATCAATATGTAACACAAAGTATTAAAGTATACCAAGTTTTCTGGTTTGCTCAGCTACACTCATCACATCTGTCGTGTTCATCTTGCTTGATGCCACGCATTTTGCCTGTTTGTTCTGCAGTTTTTTTACCTGAAAAGAGCAAGTGAGGATAAATGCATTTATAACCTTAAGATGACAAGCAACTATCTCCAGTAACACTTTTTAAGTTGCTAGGCTTTAATTTTTCCCATTAAATAGCATTATCTCATTAAATAGAATACCTACTGTAAAGACGGAAATATACAGTAGTAGAAGAAGGTGCTAGGAGCTCCCACGTTAAATTTAAGATTTCTAGACATCTGGCTTATGGTAACATGAAACACTTATTTCACAAATAGTTTGCAGGCTCAGATGAGGACTTTGAAGCCATGGCTGAATAACTTGTTTCCTTGTTTCCAAAAGCTAGCATTCACACTCCATACCACTAAGGAAGATGAGACCTCTTTCAGATTGCAGCATGGGAGAAAAGTGTAGGAAACATGGTTCTGAACCAGATGCCTCAATCGTCTTCACTAATCCAGTGAAGTGAGGAGTGTTAGAGGTTGATTACTCCTCCTTGTACAGGACAGAGATATCATCCAGAGATGTTTGCTGTTTCCCCAGAGACACAAGGCCACTGAAAGACTGCAGGGCTCATCTAGTCCTTCTGACTAGTACCCACATGGGAAAGCAGTAAAGGGAATAATTACATGTTGAACAGATCACGGGGAGGACCATATAGCTCTGGGATAAGTACAAAGGGTCCAGGTGATGTTCTCCACCATCCTTCTAGTCAAACAGAAAGGCCCCAGTACAAGCAGGCCTCTTGCAGAATAACTAACTGTGCTGCTGCTCCCACCAGAATGGATCTGGGTCTACGTGCAGGAGCTCCCTGACTGCACATTATTAATTGCAAAACCAGAGACATGTCTGAGTTGTTACCACAGGAGGACTGAACAACAGCAATATTGTCTGGCGGTCTGTAAGAAATCCCCACCAGAAGGGAGACAACATGGATGAGACTTCTGAAACAGTTGGCATCAATGTCCTGGTCACAGGTTACACAGCTTCCTGGAGATTTCCATCATTCACACACCTGTTGCAATTCACCCAGGAAACATCTAGAATTTCTAGACTGAGTTGGTGACAGCTTCCTAACATAAATGGCTAACATACTGATCAGAAATAACACCTACTAGACTTGCTGCTCATACACAGGAAAGACCACGTGTCTGTATACCAGCTATGGTTGCAGAGACTGCAAGACTGGAGGAAGGCTAAGGAGATAAAGCAGTGGAGTCGGAATTCTGGCCCTTCTAGAGCAAGCCTCAGTTCCTCTAAGAAATCACCAGGCAAAATCCTCTGGGAAGCTACCACGTGGGGAAAAAAGTTCCCAGAAGAGCGAAAAGTTGCTTACTGAGAGATCATAAACAAACCATCCTACTGCACAAGATCATCAGGAATTTCAACAGAAGACCTGCTTAGCTAAGCTTGTAGCTTCTTGATGAATTTATACAAAGCTTACACAAGCAGAAACAAGGACAGACAAAATATAAAACCACTGCTTGGACAGTTGGACAAAATCAGGAAGGCCAAAGAGATCAAACTACAGCTGAAGCTAAAATGTGGCAAGAACAGAGTAATAAGGAGGGATTTAGAGTTGCGGTGGAAGAGAGCCAGTTCAAGGATCATGGGGGCTCACAGATTGGTAAGAGAAGACAATTTATTGATCGATGATACCGGAAAGAACCCAATGTCCTTTTTGCCTCACATGCAGGCCTCCAGACTCCCATGCAAAGTAACA
>VZTO01011759.1:0-63077 GCA_013400615.1 Syrrhaptes paradoxus
AAACCATCCTGGGATTCTATGAGGCTGGAGGTTGCAGGATTGGAAGTGTGCTGGGAGGACGAACAGATCTAGAAGAAGACTTATGTTTCCTTTCATATATGCAAATGAAGAGGAAAGTATCTTCTCTTTCTTATTGAAAATCCTTCATAAAATATATATCCTGTAATAAAGCAGAGCACAGTAATGGGCAGCATTTTTCATAAACTCTCTGTGTCCCAGTATTTGGCACGGTTATATATATCGTTTTGTTTAGAATTTATACTCTTCATGCATTTTAAAGATAGAACGGTCTGGAGCTGAATTTGCCAAAAAGGAGAGAAGCATTTGTAAATCTCTGGTTTTATTTTATTTTTTTCTAAACGTTTACAGCTGCCGTTATAAAAAGCAAGCTACCCCGATCATCGCTTGTACTGAACTTGTCATGATAAGCTAAAGTGCGTATGTGCTGCCGATACGGAATCGAGGTGGCAAAGATGCTGCACTCACAAGCCATCTAACGCCGAGGAAATGATCAGAAATAGATATGAAGATAAGGGGAACATAAACAGCCAACTCAAGGAAATGATTCCTTTAGTGCTCTGCCTGCGTGCCTCCTAAAGCTGTCACTGTCACTGGTGCTGTGCCTGCACAGCTACTACTGTTTGTTTCTGCATGACAAGGCAGCATCAACACGAACCCGCTGCTCTGAAACTCCATCTGGGGTACGCAGTCGGCTGCTATAATTAGGGAGAGGATGTCGTTGTTCAGTTTGCTGCCGTCGCGGGAAGTCGGTGGGTTGTGTTTGCACTCATCGCCGTTTACATTTGCGGCGCGTGTCCTTCGTTTCTTACGGTGCTTTGGAAACTGTGTACTGGCATCTGAAGTGGAACAATGCTTTTAGGAGATTATTTTATTGTCCCGAGTTTCTAAGGGATGAATGACTTTTGTAAAGAACCGCAGGAAGATCTCCTGTGCCTGGTGGAGGAGTTTCTCTAATAGGTGCCAGTTCAGGACCCCTTTGAGCAAGTGCAGCAAGCTGCTTCTGCTCAGGACAGTGTTTCAGCATTTGCTCAGATCCCCCGGTGTGATGGGATGTAGCAGGAATTGAACAGTCACCAGTCAAACTGGCTTTTCTGTTTCGTTGCTGGTTTTCTATGAATCCGTTCTATATTATCTCCCATACCGGTTTTGACCTTCCTCTAGTAGTTGGTAGATAATATTTTGTGGATGTAGTGCCTGGAGGAATTCAAATGCTGCACACCAGATGCTAACGACGGCCAAAGGGCTCTGGGAGCGAGAGGGATGCTGCTGGGGCAGAGCTCTGCATTTGTTCTGCAACACTGGGACCAGTGAGAGATGGTGCTCATTCCTCTTCCTAGCCAGTCTCAGGTTCATTATGAAATAAGTAATTACCAAAACTAGGCTTGTAGCTTGATGGCTCTTATCCGTCAGCAAATAATGATGTTTTAACGCTGTCTGCTGTAGTATGCTCTTAATGTTGCTGCGCTGCTGTCACCTCATCCGTACATCAGAAAAACAAATACATCTGCTTATGGTTAGCTGTTGCATGTTAAATGAAAAACTAATTATTGTTTAGAAACATGGGTAAATGCATCATATCAGTTACAGTCTTCCTGGCCAGGCATCAGTGCATGTCAGTGGGGTTTAGGCTGAGCGGTGCAGCCCCTCCCCATGGCACGTGCTTGGGGGGGAAGTTTCTGCTGGTACAGCAGCAAGTGGTGGTGGTACAACTGGTACGGAGGAACAAACACAGCCTGTCACTGGAAAATAAAACAAAACATGAACTTCAGAAAAAACACTTTTATGGGTGTATTTTCCAAATTCATCAGTGTTAGATATGTTTTTGCTGTGGCTTTATCTCACTTTTGAATAGAGGCTGTGCTGGGTTGGTGCTGAGGAGAAGCTGATCACACACTGATGGGTGGAGCTGCTGCCAGGACACTCAAGGACTNGGCTGGGAACGAGCTGAGCCTTGGTCATGGGGTGGTGAGCAGTGTCACTGTGTGTCACTCATTTGGGCATTCGTAAATATCACTATTATTATCATTATTATTATAATTTCCAATATTAGTTTAGTTATTAAATTGTTCTTATCTCACCCCACGAGTCTCTTTTCCCTCCACCCCTTTGATTCTCTCCCCATCCCTGGGATGGGAGATGAGCGAGCACTGTTGAGTTCTGCTGCCAGCCAGGGTCACACCGCAGCAGGTGCCGATAGCAGAGCAGTGCTGGCATCTCCTTGTTGCTGCAGGCTGTAACCCTTTTTTTTTTTTTTTCTACGACTATACTTGTTTAAGTAGTCCCTAGCTGTCTATCCACTATTTGAAGTACTCTTCATCTGAGTAAGTCCCCATCTTAAAAGTGAGTCTGTTCTTGTCCCACCCAGAAGATGACATTAGTTTTCAGGAACTGCTGCTCAGAGAAGACCTTGGGACGTACGTTCCTTTGTGCCACACAAATTATTCCCAGTCATGTCCTCAGATCAACATTTCTTGAGATTTGGTATCGCATCTCCCAGAAGTCATATTTCAGACTTTTTTATAAATGAAAACATAGCAAATTTTATCTACAGAGAGAGGGGACAGAGCAGGGGACCCTCTTACAAATCCTGGGGCAGTTTCCTGCAGGAGGGTCTGTGGGTGGGGTGTTGGGATGTTCCCCTGGGGGCTGAGCTGCTGGGCATTAAGTAGAGATGCAGAAAATGCACCAATAATGCCCAGTGGGGAAAAAAAAATTGGCTTGTTGAAATTAAAGACACAAGATGGAAAAATTGCCGCTCAGTGCCAATAGTCACAGACCTCTGCAGTGTTTCTACAACTCAGGAGCTTCATCAGGGCTGGGATATACCACCAGAGAGATGGCACCAGTGGACTGGGCGCTGGATTTTTTTCTTCTCGCTGTTCTAACCTGAGGAGGGAGATAGCTAAAACCCTGAAGAACCCCTGTGTGCCCAGGGCTGCAGTTAGCCGTGATGGATAATTGCAGGTTTCATACGCAGATGCGTTCAGGTTGATGAACAACAGCGACGAATGCAGCAGGATTTGTAATTGTGCTGCTCGTGCTGGGTGGCCTCTGCCAGCATGCTGGGGAGGCATTCACACTTTATTTTAGCTGTGCAGCCTTCAGACACAGCCCTTTGTTCTGTTTATGCATTTTTATCTCACGCAGGAACCAGCCCATATGAATAAAACTCTGTTTGGTGCTACTTCTCCTTACCCCGCTCCCACCCTCGTATTCAGAAGGTGAAAAAAAAATGTTTAGCTGGTGATAGAAAGGAAAACAAACACTATAGTCCCCATCAAACTGTGTCGTGGATCCTCTCCCTGGCAGAGCCCCAAGCATCACAGTTCCTCAGATTCCAGCAGGGTGAGCGCAGAGGGAGGGATTAATTAAAGCTAGTGCATCTTGATGGAGCTCTAAACCCAACTTCGGATTGCCTTAACAGGCACAAAAAAAGAAATATGGCATTAAAGCATCCTCCCTCGGGACCTGCTGGAGTGTCGTGTCAGCGAGAGGCTGCCCCTTCCAGGGATGCGGTGTTCCTGCATCCAGAGAAGCTGCCTGCAGGAGCTGCCCTGCCTTTAGCCCTCGGCTGGTGGCCATGGCATCCTGCTCCTCTCACCAGCACCCTCCTCAGCAGAGTTTCGCTCTTTTCCCCCATATATCTGCATTAGTACAGACCTGGGGTCCCTCCCCGTGCACCAAAACCCCCTTTGATGGGCAGTGAGGAGCGGTCAGTTGGTCCCAGCTCCCTCCAGTTAGCCTTTGAGGTCTGGTCCTGAGCTGTATCTGCCTGTCCTGAAATGTTTTAATAAATCCTTGGATGCTGCGAAAGATGAAGGGAATGAGGGTGAATCCATTTTTTTGCTGCCTGTGCTTAAAAATGGCAAATGCTGTGAGCCAGGGAAATGTTTCCTGTCCTCAGAACAAAACAAGGGCGTTGCTTTTGGAAGGTGAGGCTGGCGTGGCAGTAGGAGGAAAGGCAGGTCAAGGTGGGGCTGGCAGCCCCAAGAGATGGCCAGTTGGGGTACAAGAGGTGGCAGCCCCATGTGTTGCATGCTTGAGACATCTCTGCAGGTGGAAAATACATGATCATAGAATCATTAGGGTTGGAAAAGACCTCAAGGATCATCAAGTCCAACCATCAACCCAACCCCACCCAACCCACTAACCCATGTCCCCAAGCACCACATCGACACGTTTCTTGAACCCCTCTGGGGATGGTGACTCCACCACGTTCCTGGGCAGCCTGTTCCAATGCCTGAGCACTCTTTCGTGTCCAGATCTGCAGGATCCAGTCTTGTACTGATAACCTTTTCCAAGCATGGACAGGAGTTGAAGCTGGCTGCTGAGCCAACCTCTACTGCTGGCGGTTTCCTCCAGGGAAGCTGCTGCCTGCCCACGTTCAAGCCATGCTAAGCCAAGGGGTGTTGCTGGGTCTCTTACGCTTCATCAACTCTTTATTTCTCCAGTGGAGGATAATCCTTGCTGGGCAGCATCACCTCTGGAAGCAGCACGGTTGGGTGGTGGCAGGCTGAGGGTGTTTGTCTGGCGTCAGAGGAAATAATCACAGTGATGGGGGACATCTCTCAAGCCTCGGCAGACCACCGGAATGTCTCAGAGCTCCCACACCTCCAAAGGCGACGGTGGCTTTCAGTGTGCTTTAAACACTGCCCGGCTTTCTTCTGCTTCTGAAGTTCACAAATTAAGGTCTTAATGTTGTGTTGTTAAATTTTCAGCATCTCCATTCGCACCAGAAAGCTCTTCTGTTCGGAGGGATTTGGAATAATGCAACTCTTCATGAGTCCTCGTTATTTCTCCAAAGGTGACCGTGTTGTTCAAGTGCCCATATTGTGACAAGCGTCTAATTATGGATCCTTCCTGTAGACCCCCAGAGATGCCATTATGTCCACCTGCAGTAGAAGGGGGAAGATTATAATTTGCATTCAGCGTGAGCTTTTCTCCATTATTTCCAGTGCACATAAATAAGGAAAACAAATCTTATCGACCACGGATCCTCTTTTCATTTCTCTTGCATTTCATTTTTTTTTAAACAGCCGTTTTGCTTTGCTGCTTTTCCTCAGAGTGTTGTTTGCTACTTCAGCACTACCGTATCTGCTCCAGTCTGGTCTGATTGAATGTGCATCTTCGTTAGACAATCAGCAAAAATATCTTGGCTAAAAGGGCTTTTCATCCTTTGAGAAGAAAAGCTTGGCTGGAGAGGATGGCACACCCAAAGATAAAAGCTTAATCAATAATGACAAGATTGGTATATATTCACGTCATTTTCCCTTTGTCCCTTTTCAATTTTTTAACATTTATTTTATTTTTTTAGTGCTCTTTTCCCCTCTTCTCCCTACCATTTTGACGATTGAATTTCTCAGACTTCTAGGTCAAAGTGCCTCCCCATCTGTGTCTATTGACACCTGTAGATTAGAATAGTTTTGAGGAGAAAATACCTGAATACAGTGCGCATTTTGCACAAGCTCCAAATATCTGAATTAAAGGAGGTGAGTAATGAATGCGTACCCTTCTCATAGGTTGGCATGAGCCGGCAGACCACCTCTTCCCATGAGGCTGTCCTGTGTTCTTCACTGCATTTCATAATTCCTCCCACCAGCAAAATCCCTGGAGGAACGGGAGATAGCAGTACGAGCTTTGGAAGGTGGAAAGACCTCATTCTGCTCCTGGTTTTCTCTATTGACAAGCTACATTTAGACCTTCACAGGAGGATAACATCTGCAAATGCTTTATTTTCCCATGTTCTGTTTTCTTTTTGGATCATTCAGATGACAAAATGTAACATTTAACACTGCAGAGCCTGGTTTGTGTTTGTCCCCAGCCTATTTCTAATAGCACTGAGCTCAAAGCATGGAAACTGCAGAGAAAGGAGGATGGACCTGTTCCAGGAAACATCACAGAATCACAGGATGGTTTGGGTTGGAAGGAACCTTTCAAGGTCATCTAGTTCCAGCCCCCTGCCATGGGCAGGGACACCTCCCACCAGCCCAGGTTGCCCAAAGCCTCATCCAGCCTGGCCTTGAACCCCTCCAGGGATGGGGCATCCACAGCTTCTCTGGGCACCCTGGGCCACTGCCTCACCCCCCGCACAGGAAAACATTTCTTCCTCACATCTCATCTCCANGGTCTCACCAGAGGGGGACAATCCCCTCCCTCGCCCTGCTGCTCACGCTGCTGGGGATGCCCCCAGGACACGGGATGTTTCTGGGCTGCAAACGGACATTGCTGGGTCACATCTCCCTTTTCATCCACCGGTACCCACACCTCCTCCTCCACAGGGCTGCTCTCTTTTTAAAAAAATTTTTTTTGGTTTTTTGGTCTGTCTTTGACTTGGAGTTTTATTCCTGTTGTATCTGTCAGGGCAAAACCTGGGGTGGTTATCACCGCTTACAACAAATCCAGCTGTTAAAATGTGTTTCAAGTCAATCCAAACCTTTTTGCTTTAAGGAAGGGAAGCAAGGCTGTGTTGTTGGTGTGGCATGCTAAAGAAAGATCGATGCAAAATGACTTTAAAGTAGGAAACCCATTTGTGTCTTTTTGACACATACTGGTGTGTGCTCTAATGTTTGACTTTCCTTTAGGACAAATCCAGTGAGATTTTTTGGGGGTATGTTGGAATGATGTATTCCAGTAGAGTGATAGTCCCCCAAAGGTTTTTGGGGCAGCTCTGATTGCAGACCCCCCCATCTCCACTACATTTTCTCATGACCTTTATGGACTCAATTTATTTGCCTGCACAGAGGTGCCTGGTGGTGCGTGAGATGCTTGAGGATGGTGCCCGCAGCTCCAGCTATGGCTCTAGCAGGTCCTGGGTCTCTGGTAGCTTCTGCATCATATCTTCCACCCAGTCTAGATGGCTTTGCCACTCTCCTGCATCTCAGATGCCACAGTTGGGCACACAGATTGGTCACTCTGGGTCATTTGTGCTATTATGGACAAACAACTCTTGATGGATGCTCCAGTGGCTGCAAAGATAACGTACATGGAAAGGTGTCACTAGTGTTCATGGGTTTAAGTCAAAGGGAACTCAACTGGATTCAAGCAATGTTTTGTCGTGTGTTTGGGAGATCATCCTTAGGTTTTTCGTAGAATAACATCCTGGTGAAACACTCGTGTACCCTGTGAGATGTCGTTTCCCTCTGTCGTGCGAATCAGTGTGTTCAGCTAAATAACGTACGGTAATAACGCACGTGCCTGGGGTGTTAGGAAGGACGGCTGGTGTGTGTTTTACCTTGGGAAGCTGGAGAGGAGAAGATGTGATGAAGGCAGCAGGTGCTGGAAATACCCATCTTGTATTTCCAGCTCACGGATGGCATTTTGTTTTACTTGTGCCAGGTACAGCAGCTGTCACCGTGCCTTTGCTCAGTGTAGTGTATCTTGTTTGAATATCTCTATTTTAGTCAGCTGGGCCAGGAATAATTAGTGCAGAGGCATGTTTGATTGCCTTTGCTAGGAGCTCCGTTCATTCTTCCGCACACCTGGGCCATGGATGCCGCTGAGGAAGGAGTTAATGATCAAGGCAAACCATTGCCACGAATCCTTTCGAAAAGTGGATGGAGGCAAATAATTCCAAAACGTGTTTCTGGAAGAAGATATTTAACAAAATGACTCCCAACACGGGGGGAGAGGGCGGTTGCAGGCTGGGCATCGATACGTGGCTCCAGAACCGGCTGCACAATCATTCTCTGGTTCCTTTGTTTTCCCCATTTTTGTTCCTGTCTCCTGCAGGCAAAGCCTACGCTCCCGAGTTCTACTACGACACCTACAACCCGCTGTGGCAGAACAGGCCCCGCGTCTACGCCTACAGCCTCCAGTGGACCCAGATGAACCCCGACGCCGTGGATCGCATCCTGGCCTATCGCCTAGGGATTAGGCAGGTGAGGAAAGAAATTTGTTTGTGCAGGACATGCCTTTTGAGTGCTGACCTCTGTGAGGACTGCCGAGTCTTTATTTTATTTTATTTTATTTTATTTTGTTTTGTTCTGTTTTGTTCTGTTTTGTTGTATTTTGTTAGGTTTTATTTTACTTTATTTTGTTGCATTCTACTTATTCATTTTTACCTTCTTTTCCTTAGTTTTTTCCTCCTTCTTTTCCTCTCCTGTGAATCAGAGTTGTTTCTCTTCCTTCTGGAAGGTTTGCTGCCATCTTGCAGAAGTAGTGCTCTGCCACTTGCAGATCCTGGAAACTAATTTTCGCGTTTGCGGTGCAAAACACAGAGATTAAAGAGCTGTTCCTCAGAGGGTTTTCAGAGGCTGTGGTTCAAGTTATGCTCAAAAGATTACGTGAAAGAAATTGAACTTTTCATCTCTCTGTATGTATCTATGTATCTTTTAGTAGATGTTCCGTGTAAATAGATAAATATGGGGATAGCTGTAGCTTTCCTGCAGAAACACGTGGTTATCCTTGAGAACCGAGACATCTTTCTTGACCACGTCAAAGCCAATCGCACTCAATGTCTTCCCAGATTCCTGGTGAACTGTTTGCTGGGAATCAGCACTGTAAGGAAGCGTGGGACCAACCTGAATGCAGAGGAATTGTTAAATGAACGTCACCATCCCCATTCATTTTCCCTTTAACAATTTTAAAAGAAAAACATAATCTGTCTCTTTTGAAGGTGATTGCTGCAAAGCTTGAGTTTTAATAGTCAATCGAAGTGAAAGAACCAATCTGTGCATTGCTTAAACCCTCGTTAATTGGCCACTTGCACTTTCCCACAGCAAAGCTCATACAGAACCTCACAATTTTATGTTTTAGAGGCAGAACATTGTTGTGCCCTATCACTTTTTCACAATCCTGCCTAGAATCCGTTCATGCCAACCACCAAAATTGTGCCAGAGGTGGACCCTGGCAGCGTGGGTTTTGGCATTGCTGGCCTTTCCCAAGGGAAAACCCATGGCTGGAAAATAACGCTCCTTGGTATCAACACCTCCTTGGCCACCGTGTCCACCTCCAAGTTGTATCTTACCAGTTGGGTTGGCTGAGGCACGTGCTGGCAGAGGAGGCTGTGCCGTGCCGTGCCCTGTCGGGGTCCTGGGGCTCCCAGCACGCTTGGGTCCGGGGCACTTGCCCCCAGCCCCTGTTCCCAACCTGGACCTTCTGCAACCAAATGAAGACTTTTTGCTGCTTACTCGTGAGAATCCATCTTGTTTCGGTCTTGTTTTACACTCTCCCATGGAGTTGGCTTTTCTTTAAATAATACCGCAAGTGATTGATTTAGAAAGTCTATGTTTGGTCATTCAATGCCCGAAATAATAGTTTGTGCAGGGAGAAAGAGGCTGGGGATGAAGATGGATTTTTGAAGATGTATGTTTTGGAAAATGTGAGTGCAGTTGTCCCACAGATCTCCTACTGCGATGAGCATTGTAAGCTGCAAAAGAAATATACAATTTGAACATGTTATTTTTGCTGAATGGATGGCGGGTTTTGCTTGTATAACTTCAGTAGTAGTTGTGGAGTTGAGGGGGACACGTCCAGGGAAGGGCTTTGAGTTTCTCTCTGCCTGAATCTGTCTTGTTCGAAATGAAAATCAGGGAATTTTAATACGTGTTTATGCAACTGTTTGCATCGTTGGCCACTAATCAGTTCTGTTATTTCTGGTGCCCAAGAGGAATTATCAAATAAAAAAAAAATTGCTGAAGTAAAAGAATATCTAATGAAATTAATTGCATTAGGATTTTTAGCTTTTTTAAATTTACTTTTAATTTACTTTTAATTATCTATTTATCTAATTATCTAGAGATACTCTATTCTAATTTCCTTGCCAACACTCTCTGTCAGGCTAATCAAAATATTTTTCTTTCGTCTATCTGAAGCCCCATTTAAAACGTGGGTGATTTAGAAGCTAGTGAGCCATCCAGACACGGTCATCCATTATTGCAGTAATTCCCCTTGAAACAAGGGTGATAATTAAACTTTTTTCTTTTTTTGACACCTACTGGTACTTGCTACCAGCAGACTGCCTTCTGAACCGTTGGTGTTTCGATAATTTATTTGACTTAGCAATGTATTTTTTACTGGGTTTTGCTACGGTTTTTGTTTAACAATAAAAATGGGGACGAGCATCCTTCAGGAGAGGCAGAAAACGCTGCTCACGGCTGTGCAGAGTTCATCATAGAACCAGGGATTTGCAGGTGGAAGCCAGGGGCTGAGCTGGAGAGCAGCGCAGCGTGGTGCTCTGGTACGAAGTGGCTGCTCTTAATCTTTGTTTTAATCTTCTAATGCATCACAAAACACAGCCAGCGGGCCATGGAGCGGGTCGGTGTGCTGGTATCTGCCTCGGACTCGATGAGCACCATTACCTTTATCTGATCAGTAAATTGCTTTTGAATTAAGAGCTCTAACATCAGAGCCCAAGCATCCCTTCATCCTCACCTGACCTGCACAGCGCTGCTTCACTTGCGACAGAATCCAGGCAGGATTTGGGGAATATCTAGTTGATAGCAGGTTTAGGCTTGCTGGTATTGTTCAAGTCTGTGATACTAATAATAAGGTTTTAATGCAATTTTATAAAAACAAGAGTTTCTTCTGAGGCGCAGAGTGGTTTGGCTCATTTTCTGTATTTGCCAGGTGGCTGGAGAAAGCAACGCAAAGGATGTGCTGGGTGATGGGACTTTGAAAGGGCAGAGGAGCCTGGTAATAGAATGGGCTGGGCTGTAATTTCATTATACAGCCTTATAACAACAGGAGAGTCTCTCCACTGGCTGGCAGATAGCGAGATTGCAGAGCTGGAGACGATTCTGCCTTGGCCAGAAAAGTTTTGCTGCAGGAGAGAAATGTCCAGTGTAGGCAGAAAGCGGGTGGAACAGAGATGCTGAAGCAGAGGAGCTGTGCCATGGCGAGGTCATTACTCAGTGACGGTAATTCCGAGCTGTTTATGTAGAGGTACGAGCAGGCAGGACGAGCTGTTTCGCTGTGGATGCCAGGAGCGGCTGCTGTGCTCCTGGGACCTTCAGGATTCTACGGTTGCTTTGTAACATCAAAAAAAATAATGTTTTAAGAACAAAACTAATCAATTTAAGAAGCAAATTGACAATCTGTAAGAATTACTGCGTTTATATGTATGTTATCGATATGTCTTTCATTAAGACCATTTTATAGCTCTCCCCCCACCCCTTTATTTAAGGCTCCAAACTGCACGTACAGCGCGCAGACGGTGAGCAGAGGTTTGTTCGGTCGAGTTTGCCCTGCTGACACGGCAGCGTGAGACGGGTGCTCCCTCCTGGGAGAATCAAGAATTCTTCAGAGCACTTTGCTTTCTGCTTAACACTCCTGTTGTTGCCTTTTGAGGATTCGTTCTGTGCTTAACGTTATTTTTTAACAAGCACAGGCTCTCGTCTCCTTTTCTAGTTGAGGCACCGCGTGGATGGCGGCTTCCCGGTGCTGGGTTTTAATGGACTTTGAGGATGCTGAGCCGCGGTGTCTGCCCAGCCTGCTGTGACGGAGCATCCAGCCGCCGAGCAGCATGCAGGGCTGTGCTCCTCTGTAATTGAACAGTGACAAATAACTGCTTTAAAAAATGAGGCGCTGACTGAACGGCCGTAGAGTTTGCTTGTTGAGTGAGCAGAAGAGCTGCTGTCCTTGCGCTTTGTGAGCACTCGGAGCCCTCTCTTGAGGAGGTGGTGCAGCTCTGTGGTGTGCATCCAGGCATCGGTCCTCCAAGGAGTTGTTATGGATGTGGTCTTCTCCTCTTGGAAATTTCGGGCTTGTTCACTTAGGAAAAAAAAAGGATTTAGTTGATGAGAGAGAATATCAAGGGACCTGGTTGGGCTTGCAGTTCTTGTGAGACCAGTCTGGACCATTTTGGGAGGGTAGAAGGGACTTGAAGTGGTTGGTCTCTTCCCCAAAAGAAGGAAAGCCCTTGAGGTCAATGGTTTCAGTCTAAAGCCAGTCTCTTGGCATAAATAATGATTTAGAAGTTGGCAGAGAGATACCACCATGTACATAATATCTACTTCTCGGGCCACCAGAGCCAAAGGAAGCAAAGATCAAAGCATTCCCTTCACAGCCAGCCATGCGTTCTCCTGTGTGCTGCTCAAATGGGTTAAAGAGAAGTTGAGAGAAACCAGCAGAGAGCAGATGGATAGAAAAGTTATCTGAGAATAAAGTGGAGCTTGGCTTAACAACACAGGAGGGAAGCCAAGAAAGTCAAAAAGGGAGAGGGAAGGTCCTGCCAGGTGACGAGGGAGTCACAAGAATGGAACAGTGACATTTTTCTGCCTATAGAGTGAACATGGAAATAGATGAATGGAAATCGTTATTTACTGAAGTATTTAGAATGAAACTCACTTATGAGGAGTTAATTTATGTTAGCACACGCAAGGCCCCCACCTGATGGGTAGTAATTCTCCAGATGTTCCTTCTCTCAGGGTCGTGGTGCTGTCGTCACACAATCTACTGCAAAGGGGAAGATGTTTGCAAGCTGGGTGTTTTCATTTGGTTTGCTGTAGAACATGTAAAATAGCTATACATCAAAATGTATGCAAAAATTGTAATTAATTTCAGGGGAGGAAGTGAGAGAGTTGAAAATTTGCATGTATATTCATATATTTCTGATGTTTTTATGAAAAATGTTAATCCGCCTTCTCCAGAGGGATATAAGCTGTCCCAAAGATTTCACAGCGTGCATTTTCTTTTTGGAAGTCTGAACAAGGCTTTGCTTTTTTCCTGTTATGTCTGCACATGTAAAAGGAGGAAGAGAGAATCTGGCAAAAAAAAAAAAAAATTGCAACATGCAAAGGCACTTTTCTTATTGATTTTCTTGGGTTTGGGAAATTGAATTAGAGGAACAGTGGTTCTGTATTACAATTTTCTGTTTGCAGTACTGATTCCTCCTGTGCTTATTCTTCACAAGACTGAGGCTTGGTTTTCAAACTAGCAAGCTGGGGGCTGTCATTAGGGAGAAGTACCAAAGTCTTTTAATTGCCATTATAAAATGGTCACGTCTCCTACTCTTCGGGTAGATTAGGCAAATGCTTATGTAGAATTTTGAAAAAAAAAATTCTACTGATTCCATCTTAGGAAATTCAGAGGTAGAAGTAATACATGTAAATACATGTTCTTCTGTTGTTCTTGGTCCCAGGGGTTCTCCTGACTGTAACCGCTGTCCCTAGCCTGGGACTTGAGCAGCGTGCCTCCGGAGTCGCTTGCTTTGGAGGCTGTGGGATGTATGTTCTAGAGATGTGAACAGAAACCATCCCAGGCAGAGCTGTGCCCGTTCACGTCACCGCAAAACGCGGACCGTAAAACTGAACTCCCTTTCTTCACAGAATTCCCAGGCAAAATCTAACATTCGATCCAAGCAATTGCTGCCTGCTGGGACTGCCTGGCCTTGATTTGTGTTACATGAGGATAAACTCCTGCTCTTTCATTACTAATTTGAATACCTAATCCATATTCACTTTTTCATCTGGTTCATTAAGGAAGCAAGACACACAAGAATGTTCCAAAGTTACTGACTGTGGTTTCTGAGCCCAGGTCTTCATTTGGGTCAGATCTGATGGGGAAGAGAGGTGCAGCAGGCAAGGAGGGTCCCACCGGTGTCGCAAAAGCATGTGGGCACATCAGGGACAAAGGTGTTATTACGGAAAAAAAAAAAAAATTAAGGGTAAGATCACAGTAATCAAAAAGAAAACCACATGGACCTGGGACAGACTGGATGGCTTCCCTAGCTGCCTAGAGAGCTCCATGGAACCCCCTCCTGGGATACCTTGCATTTTTGAGCGATATCTAATCTTTCTCTTCAGGGCATCTCAGGCATCTCTATACATTTTTCTGTGTGTATTTATGCATTGCAGGAGCCAGAGATCATAAAATGAATCACAGAAGGGTTTGGGTTGGAAGGGACCTTAAAGCCCATCCAGTGCCACCCCCTGCCATGGGCAGGGACACTTCCCACCAGCCCAGGTTGCCCAAAGCCTCATCCAGCCTGGCCTTGAGACAGATCTCACTTGCCAAATCTTCTTGACGTTTGCCAACAAAGTTGTAATTCCCTAAAGAACAAATCCTGCGCGGGGAGGAGCTCTTGTGCTTGAAGCAGTGGTGTTGGCATAACCAGAGGCTTTTGTTGCACATTTGCCTTCAGTGAAAAAAAAAAATACAGACGTGTTGGTACTCAGGAGCGTAAGGTCTCACCCAGCATTGCCAAAACCAAACCCCGCGCTCAGGACTCAGCCTGTGCATGGCGATCTCACTCAGCTTTCATTTACTCTGTCTCAGCAAGAAAAATCTGCAATATGGATTGATTACTGCTGACAAATGCAGTGCATCAGTCAAACTTTAGGAAAGACGCAGAAGAAAATGGAGTGAACTGAAGAGCAATTTAGCGAGAGAAATTACTCAAGCTGGAGGAATTTGTTTTAGTAAACAAGTTATTTGCTTTTCAATAAATTGAAAGCCTTGCGGTAGGGTTGAGACTCCCCTTCGCGGTGTACTGAGGCACAGCTCCGGCTTCGAGCGGCTGGGTTGCACGTATCATCTGCAGCATCCAGCAAGGATGTGCTCGTCCTTCGATTGTCGAGCTGCGTGTGGGCACCCCTCCAGCAAGAGCTGAGCCCTTGATGAAAACGCGTTGCACTTGCAGTACAAGCAGCAGAAGAGCAAATAAGGTGGGATGCGTGTTTCCATGCCTGTGTTCTCACCCTGATGCTGTGTAGTTGTCCGATGAATGCCAACAGCAGGCTGGCAGGGTGTTGATGCTGATCAAACCCGGGTTTAAAAAGAAAAATAGGATTGCCTAGAAATATTTTTCATCTCTCTGCCTTATTCTTTGTATAAATTTCTGTAACGCAAGACTGTTTAAAAAAAAAAATCTGTACGTGACAGCAGTGGTTTTCTTGTTAGTGTTGATTTCATACGATGTCATACAGTCGTTCAGAAATATTAAAAGATTTGCAAAAATGAAAACTAACAGAGAAATAGAGCAACGAAACTTTGAAAATTGGAGATCCGCATAAAAATGATGGCACATGTCCTTAGGCAAACGCGTGACAGTTAAGAGTTGTGTGTCTGGCATGCAGCATGCTTTTCAGCATAGTAAAATAAAGCATAAATAAATATTTGAAAAAGCTTTTGAGCATTACAGGAATTCAGTTCTGATAAAGGGTGCATCTTCTTTAGTGGAGATAGTTTCCGGGCAATTGCCAAGTTTCAATGCCTAAGAATCATGAATAAATTGCATAATATATTGCAGGGACATCAGGATAATATATCAGGACATCAGGATAAAACTTAGGAATAGCTGCACTTGCTCGAGGCGTGGGCTCGTTGTCCCAGGAGTTTCTCTGCACCCCAGAAGAGCCATGGGTGCTGAAGGAGAGGTGCAACCCAACGGGGAATGGAGGTGGAAGGTGTCTGAGACAAAGGCTGTCCCTCGGCTGTGACATTTTGTGTCGTCCCATGTCCCATTCTTCCCTGAGCTGGTTGAGTTCCCTTTGGAATATTTTTTGTGTCATCCCACTTCACCCCTGCCACTGCCCCTTGCACGGAAATCGAGCATCTCCCCTTGTGCGCAGCATCCATGCGCACAGAAGTAGCTTGAAGAACGCCATCCCTGACATCATGAAGTGTCCCAAAACTAAATTGTGCCAGAATAGAGCTGTTTGAGTGAGCATCATCTCTTTCCCTGTGATGGTTCTGTACGTGTGCTTACATCGCCTTTGCTCAATGTAGTAAATATGCACTTTCATCAGTTAATGCGCATTGCAAAAATTATAAATTGTTGAGATGAGAGCGATTTGTCCTTAAAGCCAACTGCTTCATCCATTCTTTTGCTGTTAGAGAACTCTTTGTTCTCTGAAACATGCATATGTTTAAACGGGATGCAAACCATATTGCCGTTCAATAAGCAAATGAGCACCCTACTGCAGCGCATCTGTGGGTTGGAGCTGATTGGAAACATCTCATTTACATTTGGAGAACTTCGTTAAGCATCTCATGGCTATTTCCTTTCCTCTCGTGCAGCAAGTGTCTTAAGTACTTAAGAAATGTTTTGTTGAAACGCTTCTATCTGACAGTTGAGCTGTTATTTATTGGTAAAAAATTCATTCTTACTTAAAAAGTGAAGCAAAGTCAGTATGTTCACTTCCCTTCGCAATGCACTTTGGCATCACGCGCTTGTCTCGTTGCATTATTACTCCTTGATCTATTTATGCAGAGACTCATGTAGGTTGCTTAAAATGCAGCCTTGTTTTTCCAGTTCATTTACCGAGACAACTTTGCTTGTTCGCAGCATTGACTAAGTAACGGAGCGTCAGCGTGCCGTACTCTAAAAGGGTTGGGTTTGTCAGCTTGATGGCAGCTATGGTCATTAATTTGTCACAACGCAATTATTTAGTATGAAAAAATATGGTCATTTGTTAATAGCTTTTAGAAATCACGCGAAAATGAGTTAGTTCACCAGTGATAGGAGTGCGCTATCTGTCATCCCACATCCATCCGGAGAAGGTTGGAGAGTTCTGGGGTACTCAGCAAATCATCGCCACTGAAATACAAAGATGTGTCTTGGGATAGGTAGTTTCTTGATCATGGAAATGTAGTTGGTATAAACTTAAGAACTGAATCTTGATGCCACTTTGATAGTTATATAATTTTATATATATATACTAGAATTAATAATTAACCCACTTTTTGTGAATGCCTAACAAAACAGGGGTTAAATTGCAAAACTCTTCTGGTAGATGTCTGGCAGCAGCAAAAGAGCAGGAGAACCTACCCACGGGGTTTGGGAACAGCACAGCTCCTGTTTAATCCCACACACTTCAGTGAATTCACCTGGGAGCCAGACAATTTTAGCATCTTAAAATGGATTCTCTTGGTTTGTATCACATTTTATCCTTTCTTTAAGGAGGAAAAAAAATATATTGACTTGGTATTGACCTGCAGGAGAGCTGGGGAGGCTCTGTTGTTCAGGGGGTGGAGGGATAGGACAAGGGGGAACGGTTTGAAGCTGGAAGAGGGGAGATGGAGATGAGATGTGAGGAAGAAATGTTTTCCTGTGCGGGGGGTGAGGCAGTGGCCCAGGGTGCCCAGAGAAGCTGTGGATGCCCCATCCCTGGAGGGGTTCAAGGCCAGGCTGGATGAGGCTTTGGGCAACCTGGGCTGGTGGGAGGTGTCCCTGCCCATGGCAGGGGGTGGGACTCAATGACCTTGAAAGGTCCCTTCCAACCCAAACCAGTCTGTGATTCTATGAAACATCAGTATGATCATCAGAGATCGTTAGCTTTATGTACGGCTCAGGTGAGCTTTGATCCTAGAGGGTGGCACTGGGGTGCTGTGGCAGAGTCTGGGAGCAAGCGATTGCCCGTCCTGAATTGTTGATGGGGAATATGGTCAGTGCGAGGTGCAGCCTCTTACCTGTACGACCCTTTGGACTCTGTGAGTAGCATTAGCTGGTGGGTACCAGACTCCATCTGTCGTTAATGGCAGACTCATCTCCACATTTCTGCTTTAAATCATGGAGCGAGGGTGCATTCAAAATAATCAGCGATAAAACTGACCCGTGTGATGCCATCAGAGCAGCTGTTTGGCATCACAGTGTGACTCCGGAGACTGCAAATCCTCCTGCCTGTAGCGTTTATGGAAAAAGCGGTGCAGAGTAGAGGGAATTTCCATTTCTCAGGGTCGGTGTTGCACACAGCCTTTCGTTTGTAACTGTTCTGCTGAATTCTTGAAGATTGAGTACAACCTTGTGTGTCTTCCGTTATGGTGACTGCATGGATTTGGTCACCCTCTGCTTGCTTCTGAAGGTGCTGAGGGCTGCCAAGACGTTTTCTGCACATAAAGAACATTTTTTCTGCCTCCTCAATGGCTCTCTGAAGAATATTCTGACATTAATGTATTTCAGCTGACTGAAAGCTGACTCAGATTTCACTGGCTCGGATTCTTCCGATTTTTTGTATCTCAAAGCATCCTTGTAGGTGTCCCCTGGTCAGCCTTTGGAGGTGGCACAGTCTCCCACGGTTCCTTTCATTAATTAATTTAATGATAAAGTGCAGTTCAGTCCTGGGGGGAGCCTGGAGCTCATGAAATAAATTAGCAAACTCATTTAGCATGGCGTGCATGAGGTTAGGAGCACAGGCAAACTCAGGATTTTGTGCTAAAAGCCTTGAACCCCTATGTATTGCCTGGACATTTTCTTGTATGTTTTCAAAGTGCCTACAAAAACGATCCCAAGCGTCATCCAGAGTGTTTCTATGCTCCTGAAAGTTTTATCCAAACCTACTTTTGGACCTTTCCTTCAAGCTCTTGCTTCACTCAGCACACATTGAGCTTTGCTTGAGGAGCTGGGAGTATCTTTGTGGTTTTCCATACTGGTTCCTAAGGGGGTGGCAGCAGTTTCACCTGCAGGTCCTGGTGCAGGTCCATACCCACAGCTTGGGATTGGACTGGATGATCTTTCGAGGTCCCTTCCAATCCCTAACATTCTGTGATTCTGTGATTCAGAACAATTCTGGTGCCATCTGGGCATTGTGTGGAGGTGTTTCCTCTCCGTAGTTTGTCGCCAAGGCCAGATTCCGGTCATTTTTTACAAACGCTACCAGCAAATCCCGAGTTGCACAAACGCTCAAGCAGCGATGAGCAACTGCTCCCAGCTCTCTGATGTTTACAGCCAGCAGGACAAAAGCAAATGCAACAAGTGAGACTTTCCCAGAGCAGACACGAAGGGGCTGCAGCTCTGATCTCCGTGGTGGCTGCTCTGCTCCTCAGCAGGTGACAGCCACGTTCCCTGCACCGCCAGCAGCAAAAACCAGCGACTCTTCTTTAAAGAAGCAATAAAAAGTCAACCGGCACCTGTAAACCAGAGAGTGACTTGTTCAAGCTTGTTACTTGAAAGATTAAAGTTCCTTCCTTTCCTTTATTTTCAGCCTGCGGATGTCCGCGGTCCCACTCGGTTGATAATGACAAAGTCTCTGCGAACAGCCCCGAGCAGGTCACTTCTCTGTGCGCGTCCCTTCATTGTGTTCTTAACGTCTGTTTTCACCCAGCAGCCTACAGCAGATTTTACTCTTTGTCCCTATGTGTAGGGTAGTTAAAAGGAATGGAACAACAGCAACCTTCCCAATATAAAATATCCTAAATTACAGTTTACTTAGCGAATGGACTGAAATGCCCTGATTCATATCTTAGAAAATGTTTTTATTATTCATTTGTATGGAAAAGCAGAAGTCGGTGTGTTTTATCTAACAATTAACAAGTTTTTAGCAGGTATTTGTGTTGTATTTTGATTTGGTCGCGATAAAAATGACCTCTCTCTTTTCCTGGGTTGCCGTTCTCCACCCTGCCTTTAACAGCCAAGATCCCAAGGTGTAATATTTAAAGAGAACTTAGCTGTTGGATCATCTAGCTTCCAGGTTTCACATACCAGCTTTCCTTAAATTCTTTCCATCTCTTTCTTCTTCAAATATCAGGCCATAACTTTGGATCACAGACAGATGTTTCTGAGAGGTGAACCACTCAACCAGCCACTTATAACCCATAAAAACTGCATCTGTAACATTCTGCATCTTTGGAAGTCCAAGCTTCTAATTACTAAAGACTCAGGGACTTTTAGTTTCTTAAAAAATTTTAAGAGAGTGAATTTTTTTATGCTTTTGTGTGTGCTACATAAAACCAATTACATAGAATCCCAGGATGGTTTGGGTTGGAAAGAACCTTAAAGCCCACCCAGTGCCACCCCCTGCCATAGGCAGGGACCCCTCCCACCAGCCCAGGTTGCCCAAAGCCTCATCCAGCCTGGCCTTGAACCCCTCCAGGGATGGGGCATCCACAGCTTCTCTGGGGACCCTGGGCCACTGCCTCACCCCCCGCACAGGGAAAAATTTCTTCCTTTGCCTGGTCCAGCTGGCAAACCTGCCCACGTGCTCCCTCTGGGCTGGGCTTGACCTCTTGGTCCCCGTTGCTTCGACATTTTGCAGGAACCAGCTCAGCGCAGAAACAAGCGTGAGGTTTTTGGCAGTTCTACTGATTGCATGTGAAAATGCTAGAAAAGGAAAAGAGATGTCATCAAGAGCAGTATTACATGATGGAAAATAAACTGATGAGCGTGGCAGAGCACGCTTTGCAGCTGGCCCTGTTGGGTTTTTTTTTTTTTTTTNCAATTAACAAGTTTTTAGCAGGTATTTGTGTTGTATTTTGATTTGGTCGCGATAAAAATGACCTCTCTCTTTTCCTGGGTTGCCGTTCTCCACCCTGCCTTTAACAGCCAAGATGTAATATTTAAAGTATTTAAAGAGAACTTAACTGTTGGATCATCTAGCTTCCAGGTTTCACATACCAGCTTTCCTTAAATTCTTTCCATCTCTTTCTTCTTCAAATATCAGGCCATAACTTTGGATCACAGACAGATGTTTCTGAGAGGTGAACCACTCAACCAGCCACTTATAACCCATAAAAACTGCATCTGTAACATTCTGCATCTTTGGAGTCCAAGCTTCTAATTACTAAAGACTCGGGGACTTTTAGTTTCTTAAAAAATAAAAAAAGAGAGAATTTTTTTATGCTTTTGTGTGTGCTACATAAAACCAATTACACAACGTGATAAACACAAAATAAGTAAAATGAACAAATACGGAATATTGTTACTGTAATTCCGCAGGGAGAATTGCAATGCCTGCAATTGTTCTTCTGGATTACAACTGAGCTAATTAAAAAAGGTTGTGCCCACTGTTAAATGTGCTTTTAATACTATTTACTAATATTTTCCTGGTGTCACTGGGACAGAGGGAACTCTCTCCCAGCAGCTGGGGTGAGGCTGTGTTGGGGTTTGTGCTGAGGAGAAGCTGATCACACACTGATCACAGAATCCCAGGATGGTTTGTGTTGGAAGGGACCTTAAAGCCCATCCAGCGCCACCCCCTGCCATGGGCAGGGACCCCTCCCACCAGCCCAGGTTGCCCAAAGCCTCATCCAGCCTGGCCTTGAACCCCTCCAGGGATGGGGCATCNAAAAGAAAAGTGATGTGTTGGGGGTGGCTTAGCGCTTTTTGCGGCAGGCCCTGTTGGGGTTTTTTTTTTTTTGCCTGAATTACAGGTATTTGTCACCGGGAGTCATTTCAGGGCCATAACTATCCTTTGAAATGATGGTGACACAGGAGCCACCTAGGTGATGAGGTTTATGTTCAACACCAGATAGCTCTGATTATATTGCTGGGCAAAATCGTTAAAGAAGAGCAGCCGTTGGGTTGCCACAGCAGAGGTAAGGCAACCACTGAACTGGGAGTTTTCCCTCTGCACCGTGCAGATGGAAGAACTATTTGCCCGTGAGCTGAGCAGCGCTGGTTTATGTGTATAACTGCTACAGAAAACTTTTTTTTATTGAGGAAAATCAATTGTCGTTGTTATAAATTGTAAAGAAATTACTTTCGAGGCCGCCACAGTTTTTATAGGAGTATACAGTAGATTAATTTACATTGCATTCAGTTATCATTAATTAAAGAGATGCTTGTCTGACTCTCTGAGTCAATGAAGAAATTTATGGTGGAAATCAATAGGCCAAGCACAATGGACTCAGGATGTGTTTATTTTTTATAAACATAGCCGTGCATATAGGCAATCGATATTTAATCATCCCATAGGATTAATTTCTCAAGAAATCTATACGTTCAAGTCTTTTCAAGAATATAGTGTTTCCCAACAGCAGGCAGGGAATAAATACAGCACCGAGATGGTTTCAGCCTGCTGCAACGTAACGCTGCCACGCTCTTTACAACCCCCTTGCTCTGATGTCAGGGAAATAGATTTTTGCTTTTCTGTTAGCTTCAGGGAACAAAGATTTCTAAATATTCAAAGGTAACCAAGAAAAAAGGAGTCCCTGCGAAGCCGCCTGTGCTCTGGGTTGACTGAACATAGGTATGCTCGGCTAAATTAGTGGCGGGTTGGGCACATGATAACGCTACTGAATGCTCCAGAAATTAATGTGATTTTTCCTCGGTGCTTTGCAAATATTCACAAACTGTTGGAAAACTGGTGTTTCAGCTTGGTCAAAGTAAATTTCTCCAAAATGGGTTTCATCCTTATCGTTGGAAGGCAATTATAATATTTTTTTCTCCTTCAATTTTTTTTTTCCCCAAGCAAATCCTGATTCTTCCTGATTTTAAAGCTCTGGACACATACATTGACATGCAGGTGGATGCTTTATGGTTGTGTTTGCTTGGGTATTCTCTTTAATATAAAAAAGCACAGCCTGAAGGTTAGGGAGAGGCTGCACACGTGATTTTGAGGAAGTGGGTGATGTAGATTTGGCTCTTTCCCATCCAAGGGAGCCAAGATCTCTGGAGACAAACAGACCGTGCTGCAGAAGACGGGCAGAGGGCTGGGTTGCTCTTGGTGTTTTAATGCCAAGCAATGGGTGCCTCTTAAATAGAGGCTTTGTAGAACCTCCCCAGATTTGTTCTAGGTCTTCAAGGCATTGTAGGAATCTAAATTTTGGGCAACCTGGGCTAGTGGGAGGTGTCCCTGCCCATGGCAGGGGGCTGGAACTCCATGGTCTTTAAGGTCCCTTCCAACCCAAACCATTCTGTGGTATGATTCTATAAAATCCTGGTTTTAGGGTGTCGTAGACATTTCAGTGTTGGTGTTCGGTGCCTCAGCGTCATGCAGACCTTTAAAACCCTTGTGCTAGAAGATCCTTATTCCTCCAGTTGGTTGCATGGCTGTTGGACTCCAGATGGATCTGACCTTCTTTTCTTCCTGTATCCCATCAGCAAGTCAATGAGCTCAGCAGCTCTATGTATTTTCAGCAGCTTTAAGATTTGCCAGCCAAGGTGCTGTTGCTGTTTCACAGCAGGTTTGGGAAGCAGCTCTGCGGTGGTGGCCGGGCTGCTGGCAGGGGTCCGACAGGGATGTCTCCATGCAGCCACTTTGCTTCCAGTGCCACCGTTGGGTTTATTTTCCTAATGGAAAGAGCAGGTTGAAAACTGAACGTGGCAAAAACTGTGCGGATACTGATTTGCTTTCTTTATTTATTTGTTCAACAGCTGATCTGAAAAATCAGGCAAAGGGATGTTTTGTGTCAAACCTGGTGACAATTTTGAGGTGTTTTGGGGTTTTTGGGTTTTTTTCTGGTTTCCATGGTAGAAATAGGAATTAGAATAGATGTGGTGTTGATGGCAAGGCAAAAAGATGTGTGTTGCTTCCTGTGGAGAAACAGCAATATCCAGTCCTGGCTTAGGGTGCATAAAACTGAAATGAAAAATCCAACTGGTTTACTTTTAGAATGAGCAGAATAGTAGAGCTGCTTCATTGCTTTTGTTTGGGGGGCTGTAGGAAAGGGTGATAATCCCAGGCTCCTTGGCAATGTCTTGCCTCTCGTGTCCCCGTGTGCATTCTTCTGTGCATGACTTAACCCCTGCGGGGGCCAGCCCTGAAGAGCCAATGTACATTTTTATTCCATCAGCAAATTAAATTTTTTGGAATAACAGGTTTTCTGTCCTTAATTAACGCTGTGTTGGTGAACACGTAGCAGATAAGAGCTTCGGTGCACTGCCAGGTGTAGGAAGCTTAGTGGAAAATCTCATTTTAGCATCACTGCACCTCCGCAGTTGTCTGGGGATGTGCGGTAAATATTCAGTGATTTTTCCTTTGTTTTCTGCAGATAGTGTCTGTAATAAGGAGGAGAATCTACAAGTAATATCGTGATGTCACGTCACGCTGCTGCCCAAAATGTGTATGATTTCTGCTCATCTGTAAACCAGTTAAAGTAGTGTTAGAGATAGTATGGCACTCTCTTTTTGTGATACTTTCTTCTTAATTAGAATTTTTTTTTTCATTTTTTGGTAAACCGTATAAATAACAGAAACTATAGATTTTGGTGTTGAAAACACTATGCAGTCTGTAAAGCGCAAAAATCTATGCTTTGCTTTTTTTTTTTTTTTTTTAATAAAACAGCCTCTTGTTTGCTCATATTGACTTTCAATGTTCGCTGAAATCCATCCGTCTTTGAGACCGCAAGGATTGCTGATAATTATGCACTAAGGCCACTAATGGCTAGCCTATTTCTTTCTCACTCATCAACAAAAGCGGTAAGTGCTTGGAAATCAAACTGTGTTTCAGTTCTCCGGTATGCTCTTATTAGCTTCGAACGATGCCCCAAATGAGAGCTGTGAAACCACCTTGTCTCTAACAAGGAGGCAGCCCCCAGCTCATGGAGACGCGGCTGTCCCAGCCCGGTGTGCACGGTGACAGAAAACACCTCTGCTGCTGCGGTTGCCCAAAATTACTTTAAAATCACAGGGGGAATGGGGCTACTGGGCATGAGGAGCCAATTTACCTGGTCAGGATTGAAGGGATAGCATTTGAGTGATAGTAAATTCAGCCTCGGTAAGCTGATAAAATTAACTGAACAGCTTTATTTTTTTTTTCAGGAAGAAAAAGGTTATTTAACATGTTAATAAATGGGTTTGAAACATAGGGGCAGGTCTGCAAAGAAATTCAGGCTCCTAAAGATGGAAGAATTTGGAGATTTGGAAAAATGACTCGGCATCTGCTTGGATGCTTGGGTCCTTACACATCATCGCAACCTGGGTGCTTGGTCCCTGGCTGGAGTCTGTGTCTGATGAGTGTCAGAAATCCTTTGGCAGATGGCAGGCAGGGGTGGCCTCTGGCTACAATGGGTTTGCAGTGTGAGCTCGTCTCTCTGTTCCCGAAATGCTCAGTAGTGGGTTATTTCAGGGAGGTCTGTGGTCTTGCTCTATCTCTACTCCTCCTGGGTTGTTGGAAGGTTGAAGCAAGCACCCAGGGTAGCGCAGTGCTCCCGTTCATTTCCAGGGTGAAGACAACGTCTATCCCAAAAGCTCTGACATTTCCATCCTTCTTTTGATTTTTAGGCTGGACAACAGCGTTGGTGGGAGCAGGAGATTACAGTGAATGGAAATATTCAAAAGGGAGAATTAATTACCTACAACCTAACTGAGCTGATCAAGCCAGAGGCGTATGAAGTCCGTCTAACGCCCATCACCAGATTTGGGGAGGGGGACTCAACTATTCGGGTCATCAAGTATAGTGGTAAGAAGACCTTTGTGTACAAGGAAATGTGTTGCGGTGCATTCGGTGGGTTCGCTGTGGAGATCCTGGCTGCACTGGGTTGTATTGGTTGAACTGGTTGCCAGTCCTGCAGATGATGATGCAAGAGATGAGTGTGGGCTCCCAGGAAGGAGGGTTCTGGGTAGAACTGGGTAAAAATTAATAGTCTCCACCTCTGGGAAGTTTCACAATAATAATAAAAAAAAATAAAATCTCTGAACAGCCAAATTGCAAAATTGCATCAAAGTTTCTGTGAAACAAAGGAAAAAATAGAACAAATTAATGTTAGCTTCATAAAATAGCTCGTTTCAAGAGTTTTTGTCTTACTTTGAACATTTTGAAGGGCAATGGGTTTTGTAGAAAAAACTACAAAACAAGTAGTATTGTGAAAGGGTCAAATTGTGTTTTGATGCCATCAAAATACTTCTTTTTCCCCCAGAATGAGCACTTTTTGAGAAGCTTTTGTTTGAATGTGAATATTGAAAAAAAAAAAGTGACCGTTCCTTGTTCTATGCAAGTGGAAAAGGTTATTTATATATTTTCCTCTAAAAGGTCATGCTGTGACAAAGATTTGTCCGCTTTAACAAGAAAAATACAGTATTCTCCATCCTTCCATTCAGTCTCCCAGCATTACCAGGAATGAATTCCTAGAGCTCTGACAAATCCTTCAAAATACCTTTCTCAGGGTATTTCTTTAATGAATAACTGTTTCGGGTTTTTTTTGTTTTTTCTTCTGTAAAAATTACAGTGGAAGGGCAGGAGGTACCTTAGAGAGAAGATAACTCTACGGAAGGTATCTTTGTGCAGCTTGCAATGGGAACCTGGAATGCTGAGCGGAAAGTTTTTATAATTGAGAAAGGGAGGCATGTGCCAGGGGAGGTATTTGTAAACGTAGAATCATGAAAATATGAGTTGAACGTTTGAGGACAGACTTTTTAATAGGGCTTGTAGGGTAATGGCTTTAAAGTAAAAGAGGGGAGATTCACATCAGATATTAGGAAGAATTAGTTTCCTATGAGGGTGGCGAGGCACAGGTTGCCCACAGAGGTGGTGGATGCCCCATCCCTGGAAACATTCATGGCCAGGCTGGATGGGGCTCTGAGCAGCCTGGTCTGGTTGAAGATGTCCCTGCTCATGGCAGGGACTAGATGACCTTTAGAGGTCCCTTCCAACCCAAACCATTTGTGATTCTGTGGTTCTATCATGAGGAACCTTGCTAACCCCACAGGACAAAAGCCACAAGGCATGTGGGTCAAGCCGCAGCTAGCCACGCTGGTCCAATTGCTCCAGGAGCTGGATCCAGCAGTAATTAGTGAGCCCAAAGCAGGAAACCACATATCTCCTGGCTGGCAAGAAGAACATTCCCGTGCAGAATAAAAGGCGTATTTTGTCTACTGCAAATTCTTCGGTTGGAATGTGCCATTAGCAGCAGATGTGAGTACCATCCCATTTCATGCTGATGAAGTGCCGATGCCAAATTCCGGAGAGGGGAAGAAGCCGTCGCTGTGTGCTCCAGATGGAGAGATGCTTTTGGAGCAATACTTTCAGGAATCATGAGCCAGAGGCTAATCAATAAGATAAACCTCAAGTGAGTACCCTTTGAACAGGGATCCCAGAACTGCTGAGGCTTTGGGTGCTTAAAAATTCTTCTTTTTTTTTTTTAATCTCGGCATTCTTTCCATGACTATAGTGTCAGCAAACTATTAGCAGGCTAATTTTAAGGATGTTATAGCTTCAACTGGAAAGTAATGCTATCACAATTCGTTATTATAGTGCAAATCTGATACTTCCAATCTGAAATGCTGGAATCTTAGCAAAGCAGTTAACGGGCTAGCAGGATGCACAGCAGCAGGCCTGCATCGATGGAAGAAATAATTATAGACATTACCCAGAAAATAAAAGACATCATGCGAATGTTTCTTAAAAGCAGAACTGAGATAATTTTTTACGTTTTTCTCCCATTACTTTTTTTTTTAATTGTGAGATTTCAGGCAAGGAGGAAAATGTTTGAATGTTCATATTTTCAGTGGGGCTCTGTGTGTGTCCTTTTATCTCATCCCACCGCTCTACAAATACCCTTTTTGGAGGACCACGACCCAGGACCGTTTCCATTCAGGTCCTGAATATCTCGAAGGATGGAGAATTCATAATCTCTCTGGGCAACCTGTTTGGTGCTCAATCACTTCTAGATTAAAAAAAAACTTTTTTCTTACATTTCAAATATACCAATGAGTGAGGATTCCCATTTCAAATATTTTTCCTTTTTTTTTTTTTAACTTTATAAGCAGGCTAATAGGATTTCACCCTATTTAAAAAAAAAATGCAGCCAGCATGCAAAGCAGATGGGACATGTTGTAGTTAGAGTTGCTAAAAATGGTAGTAGTGTCTTTTGCCATTAAGAAATGCATTAAGTTTTACAGTTGAGCTTCATTTTTGTGCAAATAGAGGATAGATAAGCCCTGCACTGCCTCGGTTTTACTTTGACAGCTTAAGCTCGTCTTTTGTAGTAGGACAACCTTGGGTAGATTGTCTCCAATCTGCACAGATTTCTCTAGAGCAGTTACAAAGTGTGTAAGGATCAACACCACATTTCTAGTCTATTGGTTGCATTTGCTGCCTTAATAGGGGGAGGAAGGCTTCTCTGAATTTCTTCCAGGGGATGGATCACCCTCTGGACATGCCCATATCTCTCCGGTGACTTTAGAGACACTCCGATGACACTCTTAGATGAGGTGTCAAACTTTTAGATGGCTCAAGTTAAGCCACGTTAATGCTACCTGTGAAGTCGTTTTTATTGGGTTCCGCGTCTTGGTACGTGATGCATCATCGCCTCTTAAATTAAAACCCACAACTGGAGATTAGCGTGGAAATTGCTAATATATAAAAATAACAGCTTCCGATGTGGTAGCCTGCTGGTAGCCATCTGAATATCCAAAACAAGGAGACTATTAAAGCAGGAAAAGCTCAGTAATGAGCTCTTGACAGTAGAGCCTGCCATCCCAAGTGGGAGCTGTAAATACAAAATAAAAACTCCGCAGCATCCAATCCCATGAATCAAAACCTTACCAACGGCGCGAGCGTTTCGTAGGGGAATCCCTCGCCTGCCATGAATTATTCTCTCCCCTGCGTGCCAAAAGGATGACAGAAAAGAGCAATCAGCGCAGTAGGAGCGACACTGATAATTACAGCCAAACATCACTTGACAAATTCTTTGGTAGACACATATGTTACTCTGCTAGCGAACACAGTCTGCCGACTAAATACAAACAGGGCAATTTCAGTGGCACTAACGAGTGTTTCATAGGCTAGCACAAAACAGATACGCCTTGTAGTAACAGCAGATATGTCTCGTAGTAACAGTTTAAATATGCTCTCCATCACTTTGCCTAAATCTGTGTCAGCCTATTTGATGCGAAGTGTCTGCAAAGTCCTCCAACGACTCCGATTAAAACTTCACCACTTTTTCTTTTTGATATGCACTTCTGTTTAAATATTTTTAAAGTTAAGCAGTGATTAAAGAAGTAAGTTTAGCTCCCTTCTATGAAATAATCCAACAACCCAACACTACAGCCATTGGCATGTAGGATCAGCAGCAGATAGACAATGGTGGCCAGTTGCTTTGTAGTCCAGCTCGCGTGTGTTCATATGGGGTTTGGACACTGCCCAGGTTCTGTGTGGAAGAAGAGTATATCATTGTGGTTATTAATTTTTGGTATTATTCTTGTTATATTTCTAGCTCCAGAAAAATAAAATTGGTATCAAATAGGGCATAAGTGATGGAATTTATAAGTTTGCATAGACACACGTTCCCAGTATTCTCCAGTGCTATAAATAGAAAGTTAGGATCATTGCTCTGATGGGAGGAAAAAAGCCTTCTCCTTGGCGAGTGTCAGTATTTACAGTGAATATTGCTTCTCTTGTGCAAATCGAGTGCTTAGAGGTATGGACTATGCATCTGGATTAAAGTGCTGGTTACAATTACCACAAGTAAGCAGTTTCGAGTGGTAAAAAACGTAACAGCTGAACGTCTAATACGCTTCTACTTCGAGCTGAAGAAGTGTTTGTGTTGGGATGGATCTGTGGGTGTAGCTGTCTTTGCATTAATGTGCTTGCACCGAATAAGGAAACCCATCCAGCCCCGGTTTTCTGCTGTGACCTTCGCAAACACACATCGCCGAAAAGCAAAATCGACCAACAAACTGAAATTCCAGCAGGTTTTATCCTCTGCTTGCTGAAGGAAAGGCAGGAAGATTAAGGGATCATCCGTCTCGGCTCTAACCAAGCTCAAACATTTCACGACACTTTGTTCTCCTCCCGAGATTCTCCGCCAGCGAAACCTTCCTCCCAGCACGAGCCAGGGTCGGCCGAGCAGAGCAGTGCCGACCCTCCGAGGTGCACAGCTTTTCCAGACATTTCAAAGTCAGCCTTGGGAATTTACTCCCTCAATCATCCATTAATTCCCCTTTATGGCTAATTTAACGTGCTACCCGCGTGTCAAGCACGCAATGACTTCACCTTCCCACGGTGACAGCCGGAGCCATTCCATGTTCTCTTACAGCAGCATGCTGTATTATTTAGAAGAGTGACCCTTCTGGTTTTCTTCATTGATTTTTTTTTCCTAGTTTATGATTTTAGATAAGTTCACCTGAACTGCTTGAATTTGTTTCTTTGCTTTTGTCAATCAGTGTGAGCTGAAGCTAGCTTGGCAAGAAGCCTTCTTTGCTCTGCTGTGAACAATCTGAATAGTAGCATGACTCAGGGTTACACCCTGATGATAGTTTCCACAAAAGCCCGTACATTTACTTACAAATCAAGCATCAGTAAATGTAGTTCCCGGCGATTTCAGCTAATTCCAAGTTCAATCACTCAAGGTTTTCACAAAATGAATCTTTGTTGGAGAATGAAAGGTAATTGGTTGGTAGCAGCAATGAGGTTATCTAATATAATGTAATAATTAAGTTTCTTTAGAAGATTGCACTGGGGCAAATCACTGCTCATTTGTTTCAGAGCAGGCAGGATAAAATGGCAGAGCTGCAAATTTAGAGCTGCTTTGAAAACTTCGGATGGAATCCAGACCTACACAGACTCTGTGGCTGAGGTCGCCAACCAAGATTTCATGTCTGTTAAACATGGCATGGGAAGGGCAGCAAGAAAACACGGAGCAACGCTCGTTGTGAGGTCCAGCATTACCAGATGTACCCGTTATTTGGAGATAAAATTTTATTTCAAATTTTCTGATAATAACGTGCAAATCCAACCATGAGCGTAGCATCCTTCTGTTTCTCACATGCACAAGGGCTGATAGCAGAAGAGCCCCGTTTCCTAAATCATCCATCCTCAAATTTGCCCTTCTGCACACAGGTAGCACAGGAGTGCAGACTAATTTCTCAGCCAAACCCCGTTTCCCACGTTTAGCACTGTACAGGTTGCTCTGGACCTAAACCTTTGGTAACCATTCCTATGGTCAAGATATCTGTAGGCACTGAGATGTGACTTGAATTCTGTTCCAGCCTGTTAAAGTATTAGGTAGATGAACTCCAATATTAAAGAATTATGGCTGTAGAGGTTTTTAGGGTTTTGCCAAGGGCCCATGAAATAAGAGAGCCAGTTTTATCCGTTTCCCCAAATACTCCCAGTACCCAGTAGTCCTGCCATGCCATGCAGGGCATTGCACAGACTCAGAAAAGAAAAGAGAGAAATAATATTTTCTAGCAAAGTTATGTCAAGGTTCTCTGCAATGTTGGCAAAGATGTTTTTGGTGCCTCCCAAGGGGAGAGGTCAGCATGGGCTGCTCCTGCCATGGGGTCAGGGGTGGGCAGAGGTGGGATGTAGACCAAAAGACGACCCACTTCACCTTCTTTTGTCATCTTAAATTTCTTTAAATCCTGCCCTAGAAAAAGGTTTATGTGCCAGAAGACTTTCATGTTTTTTTCTTGGTTGTGTCTTTTGGTCTGATGAGATCAAACCTCTTCTCACAAACTTGCTGTGCTTATGTTTTCTGCTATTTAAGAGGAAAATTGGCATTTCTGAGAAGAATGCAAGTGCTGTCTGTTCCTTAAGACCCATGTACACAGACATCTTAAATCGAAGAACAGCACTATCTATTGAGTAGAAGGGTAATTCATTATTTTAACTATTCTTGACGAATGCTAAAATGAAATCTTAAGTCATGAGGAAGGTCTGATGCAGACCCTCTGCTTTTGGTGAATTCATCCATTCTGTAGTTTTTGTTGGGTTCCTGGACAAAGGCATTGCCCTGGAGTTCTGCTGTGCAGCTCTCCCCGTCCTTACGATATCTGTGCCAGTAATCCAGGTTTGATGCTTCATGACAGCATCTTGTTCCTCAAGCTAAAGCTGCTAGTGATGGAGCATGTGCATCATGGATGGGTTATCGTTGAACGGTTGTCTTTGGATTGCCAGTGAGGCACAAAATTTGCTCAGAAAGGAAGTTGCCAGTTTTGCTGGCTGTCTCAGTGTAGGAGCCATCATCCAGGTCCTGATGGGTAGGGAACAATCTATGGGAAATATAGGATAATCTGAATATTGATGAAATGGAATTTCCCCTTTGTGCTAATTTTATTTTTGCTCTTGTTTTCTAGCTCCAGTAAATCCACATCTACGTAAGTATTTTTTGTCTTTTTAGCTTTTATTCGTATGAAGAATTGTCCTTGCACCCGTTGTCCTGTACAGTTAAAAATTAAATGCTAAGTATTTCACTTCCAGCTGCAGCCCATGGATTGCCTGGTCCACAAGCACGGCTGGCAGCTGAAGGTGTCCTTCCTCTTGTCTGCCAAGGTGCTAAAGCAAAAGTAGATGAAGGAAGGAAAAATTCTAGCTCCTGCTCATCTTTTTTTTTTTTTCCCCACTGCCCAAACAGTTCATCTAAAGAAAAATATTAATGTTCTGAAATAACATCCATTTGTGGGCGTTGCAGCTCCATGTATATGGGTGATGCTGCGCTTTAGTCATGGAAGCAGCTAAATACTGATAAACTAAATAGCTGAAAGTTCAAGTACTCTGTAGGGACTGTGTCTGCACCTCAATAGGTGCGGCAAAAATCTTGAAATAAAAGTTTGTTAAATTCTGTGAATTAATTTATTCTTGCATCAGAACTACCTTTGCTGTTCTGAGTTATTTTGGTGCTTCCAACAGTAGTCAGAAGTTCATCTGCAGCTTTAAGACCAAAAGAAGAATGTTTTTTTCACGCAGAGCATGCAGGAATCACAGACCTCATTAGCACACAGAAATGTGGAGGCCAAAAGTGGGACTTGGGTGTGAAAGTGTTGAGACAAATTCATGGGAGCCAGCTCCACAGGCAGGATGGGAAACGCAAACTCTTGACGGTGGATTCGCTGATGTGCTGGCGCTGGGGCGCGGGGATGTTGCAGGGTAGGAAGGATTTCTCCGACACTTTGTTTGGGCACTAAATCCCTACAAATGCCAAATCCAGGAGACTGGGCTGGAGCTTTAGTACATCCCAGTAAAGACACCCTGTTCCTAACCAGTCCCCACATCTATTCCATGATTTTCTTCCACCCCGCAGAGAATGCGTATTTTGCTGTCACAACATATCCTGCCGATAGTCTTGCTTTTATTAATATATATGAAAAACATTCCTGAATGGGGAACGGGATTCAGTCCGCCGTCATTGCAGCTGCCGTCAGGCAGGAAAGCAGCACGGGGCTGTGCGAGCAGCCTCGCTCTCCATCTCTCGCACGCCATGGCTAAGCCTCTCTGCAAATTTTAAACTTATTTGCGGAAGATCTTGTGCGATGCATTAATAATTAATCCAGGCTTAGTTCAAAGCTCACAGGAATGGAAGGAACCACTCCCATTGATTTAAATGAGCAGTGGATGATACCTTTGCTAATTAACATATTAAATATATATTCTATGATGCTAAGAAAAAATTGCCTTGCAATCCCAAGTGCTTCACGCTGCACTCCTCTCTGATTTTAAGATCTGAAACTGTCTCGTTTTCAAAATGTCTCTGTAGCTGTAGGAGCCACGTGCTAGAGTGCGGGTGGCATCCGGACGGCCCTTGCGATGGGAGTGTGTGAGCTCAAGGCAGGGAAGGCACCTCCTGCCCGTCGTTCCCTTCACCCGCTTGCCTCTCACTGCGCTGCTGGCGGTGGGGAAGTGTGCCCACCAGAACTATAGGGTGCCCAGAGTAAATTCTAAAATTTTAGTGTGCTTTTTTTTCCCCCCAAGGACTTTTTGAGTGAAATCCTTTGACAGAGAAGAAATCTTGGTCTGCAAATGGGTTCAAAGCTGGAGAAGAGAGATTCTGTCTGCTATAACGAATTCAATCTCGTCGTCACTTTCTACAAAACTTCTGTTTTTCTCTAAACCTCTTGGGCTGAATTCTGATCTTATTTACACCGTTGTGAATGAAGAGAAAGGGCTGTATTCAGCTGGTAGAAAGTACCTGAATTGGAAACTGAAGTCATGTTCTTCCTGCTTCTATCCTGGAACCATCACATTGCATCAATCCTTCCTTTTTGTGAAATTTCTGCAATACGTGAGCAAGTAGCATCAAATGACTTAAACACTGAGATGTAGCCTTAGATCTACATATATAATATAAACCATTTATAGTAAACCATCAAGATTCCATATCAATTAGAGCAACTAGAAGTTACACCAGAATAATGGAAAAGATTCGATGTTAGATGGAAGAGATCAGATGTTACAGAGTCTTATTCAACTTGAATTTTGTGGAAGCAGATGCCAAAAATTCATGCTACAATGAAGAGTGTTTCACCACAAGAAGAGGTTCAGATTTTGCCTGTATTTGCAATGAAATTGTTAATAACCTGTTAATAATTCATTGTTAATCCCCTTCCAGAGCTGGCATGTGTTTGACAAAAGCTGACCACCACTGTTGGTGCTTTCGGCAAACCGCAGTGATCTGCACGGTGTCGTGAGCTGGAGCACCCATGGGTGCTGTTCCTCCTGTGCCCCATTAATGGACAGGTCAAGACCATCCAGATCTATTTAAATCCTCCTACTTCTTGCATAGGAAAAGTACTGAGCTAATTCTGGAGAACTATTTCCCAGTTTTATTTTTCTGTAATTTTTTAAGCGTTCCGTGCCAAGAATATTTAGCACTAACCTTTTCCAATGTATTCCAAATGGCAGAGTCCCACATGAAACCATTTTTCCTCTTCAATAAATGGCAAACTTTTACTTACCTTTTGTCATCCAGCCTGAAGTTTTGGGGTTTTTTTTTGACTTGAAGAAAAATCTTTTGTTCTGCTGATGTGGAATTTCTTAACGAAGCTCTGAGGGCATGGTGTGACATGCAAATGCAGCTTTTAAGGTACTGGAGGGGCAGTGTTAGAAACGTTAGAAACTGCTGAATGGCTGAAAATGCTTTGTGTTAATTCACTTTGCTGCAGGACTGGATCTGGGAATCAGAAGTTTTCTCCTTTAGTTAGTTTTGCTCTTTTATTTCATTACATTTTCACCATTTTTGCTATAGGAGGGGCTTGCATAATGGAGGTGGAACCCAAATGTACAAAATATAGTGTAGAACAAGCAAATTTGTAGCTCAGATCATGTAAAAGGTATTATTGGAGATGAGACACACAGCTGGCATTTCGCTCAGTGCTTCATTGGAGTCCTTGTGTCTTTCAAGAGCTTTGTCAGGGTCTTTGCATTCTTGTCGTGGTCTTAAGGATAAAGACAGAGATGCTGGGCTGCATCTATTCACATACTTCTCTCTCGAAGGATTTTGGCTGTAGTCTGGCCACAGGTATTCCTCGTGGCCTTGTTCTTTGTTTTGTTTGTCTCCAGGAAGAACCACAACCAGGCCTCCATTGTATTTCTTCTGTGAAATGCTCGTGATGGTGCTCCCCCATTGACAGCTTTTCTGTATTGCCACTTCATCACTCAAAATTCAGGATTCAGGAGACCTGGGTTCCAGAACCAAAGCAAGGGGCAAGGTCCTGAAATGGGCTCCCCATCACACCGACGTTTATCAGTCATGTTTGCCAGTTAAGGAACTGTGCTTTAGGAAATTAATTCTCCTGGAGAATTGATGGATTTCCTGAGAAATCCAGTGTTTGAGGTGCTAGTAACCAAGGAAGTTTCTGTGGGCTGCAGTTTTTTGGGGGTTTTTTTGATGACTTGATTTTATAAAATAGCATTTTACGCTGACTGTTGTGGAGGGGGTACAGTTTGTGTGGCTCTTTGGACAGGCAGAATTAGAATGAGGAAGGTTTGGAAATCACTCCTAATGCACCCTGTGGTTTGGAATGAATTTCTCAAGCCTGCTTTTCCTGTCTGCAGTATTGCCTGATTTTAAATAAGCTTCAGACCAGCATCCTTCCTTAGCAGTACATATCCAAGCTAAGCTCCAGGTCCCTCTGTCTTCGCTGATTTACAGTGAAGCTCCAGTGGCTTAAGTGGATTTATAGTTCACCGAAACCCTAAACCTGCAAACATTTATATACCTTCTCAGTTTAACGCAGAGGAATAAGCCCATGACGCGTGGTGTTAGAGTTCCTCATAACAATGAATATGAATGGCACCCCTACGAAGGCAGCCGTAGCCGGCACAGTGTGCAGACAGCTGCATTCTCCCTGGAGAAGAGAGATTTGCTTGTTTTCTCAGATAAATCAATTGACTTTGCTGGAAGAGTAAACTCAGCAGGAACTGTTCCATGTGCATAAAATTAAGCTTTTGCACATTTTACTACATGGGGACTTAACGCTGTTCTGAGATGAAAACTGAACCTTGAAGTTTTGATTTATTTTGGTTCCTAAATGTCTGACAGTAGGGCTTTCTCATCCCATCATAACCCAGCAGGCAGGGTCACTGGACCGGTGTGTCTCACGGACCTCTGTTTCGTGAAGGAAGGGATGCCAGTAATCCTCCCTGGGGTTCTTGGCATTTTTATTCTTTAGACCTAAGCTTTGACCACTTGACCTCAAGTACTTAACAGAAATCTTGTCAAAAGTCTAGGACACATCTTCAGGATGTGACACAAACCTTGGTCCTGCCCATAGAGGTTCAGAGAGACCTAAACCTTCCTCCCAGGTGTTTGTCTAATTGGTTGTTATAATCCAGTGATGGGCACTTGGTGCTCCTCCTGAGCAATCCGTTCCTGTGCTTCACTCCTGATTTTTAGAGATGTTCTTCACGTCTACCCTAAAGCTGCTTTGCTCTCATTTTAACCACTTCTTGCTTTCCCATTCCTGTTGAAAACCAAGAATATTTTAGGAGATGTCACTTGGAGATAAGTTTGAAAAGTTGCTGTCCTCTTTTCACTAATGTTCTTATCCCTAAACCAAAATAACCCACTTCACAGGGGTTTTTTTCCCCCCATAGTTCATATTTTATGGTCATGCTGCCTGTTCATCTCAGCTTTCTAGAGATGCTAGCTGGGTAAGAAGAGGCAGTGTCTCTAAGGGCAGCTGTATATATCTGAATAGGTGAGGAGGAGCTATACAATAAGATTCAAGGATAATTTCAGTAACACCAGCACAGATTGATGACCATGATTTATCTTCCGTTGAGGTTACTGCAAAAGAAAATGCACACTAAACACTAGAGATTGACATAAAATAAATGTACGTCTGCTTTCCAGTGCTGTTAACAAGCATCATCCCGCAGCGTGTTTGCTATCGTTGACACGTACTTCTGCAAAGAAGGAGAGGACGAATAGTTTCCGCCACTAAATTTCTGCTCGTTTGCTGTTGGCAGGAGAGTTCCACTGTGGCTTTGAGGACGGTAACATTTGCCTTTTCACTCAAGATGACACGGACAATTTCGACTGGACAAAACAAAGCACTGCCACTAGAGACACAAAATACACGCCCAACACGGGGCCGAACGCGGATCGAACCGGCTCCAAGGAAGGTAAGCTCCAACGATGTGCCTGGTCCCCAGCACCGGGAGCAATGCTGCTCCGTTGGGATGAGGGACCTGTCCGGGGCAGCCCACGCAGCCAACTGTGACATTTTTCCTGAGCATACCAAGAGTAAGCATACTTCAAGGGCTTCTAAAAGAAATCGCCGGTGCTGAGGTGCATGGCTGGTCCCAAAGCAGAAGCCACTAACGGTGCCATTAACCATCTTGTGTCATTTCTATTGTGCCATTTCCAAAGCGATTGCTTTCATGTTATTGTCTAGTGGGGAAATATTCTGGCACATCTTGAAATATTCTTCTGGTGCATGTCATTTAAATTCTAGCTTGGACTCTCTCAAGCTGTCAAAACTAGATTTTTTTTTTTTTTTTTGCCCCGTTTTTGCTTTGGGTGTTGCTAAAATGTGTAATTTTCAATCTGCTACCCCGGTTAACAGAAGTGTGTCATCTTGACTGCAGTTTGTATTTGCATTTGAAAAGTCAGCCACATTGTGCTGGATTTGTCAAGTACCGCAGTAACTCATGCTGTTTTATTGTCTGCCCCCTGCTTGCACTACCAAAGGTGAAAAAAAAAAATCATGCTGCATTGCATTTGCTTGGTTGGATTAAGTAAATACTACCTCTGTTGTTGGCGCAGTCCAGCATCAGCATAAATGAATATTGTCTTCTTTCATGAGAGTGAGCTTTCAAACATCTGATTGACATGGCCAGTGGAAAATGTTCCCTGAAAGGTTTCCATCAAGATATTTCCCTTTATTTTAAAAGTCCTCCCCCCTCACTGCTTATAGGAATAAATTGCAATCTTGAGACTGAAGTCTGAACCCCATCATAGAGGTTGGTGGTTTTTTTTCCTTTTCTTGTGCATATACAACGTTACATCGATTTGAAGTTGTTTATGAGCACCGACCTGCCAGCCCTTATTTTACTCTCGGTAGAAAACACGTCTTTGAAGCAGTTGTAGAAAGCACATGGGCTTAATGCAGTCGAAATACATCCCAGAAACCATGGTGATGTCAGATAAATATGAAAAATAAATCGAGATGCTTGACAGCCCTGGTGTCCTCCTACGTGTATACGTGTTGGATTTCCAACCTAACGATTTCCCTTTGGACTCTCCCAGGTTTCTACATGTACATCGAGACGTCGCGCCCCAGGCTGGAGGGAGAAAAGGCCAGACTTGTTAGTCCTCTGTTCAGCGTCGCTCCAAAAAATCCCTACGGAGCTACGAACACAGCCTACTGCTTTAGCTTCTACTATCACATGTATGGACAGCACATAGGTGAGAGAAAGCCAATGACCTGGTCTGTTGACTTTGCGAGAAATGCCCACTTGTGAGCGACAGTGTCAACCAAAGCTGGCAATGGAGATGCCTGAGAGCATCCTAATTGCTGTAAAAGTGTGTTTTCCACTCACTGGCACGCTAGCAGGAGCCGGTCTTACAGCTGGGAAGGGTTTTGTGCTTGCGTGAGGTTTTGAGCGGGGAACGTCAGAGCGTGAAAACCGAAAAGAGATGATATTTCACAGAATCACAGGATGGTTTGGGTTGGAAGGGAGCTTAAAGATCATCCAGTCCCACCCCCTGCCATGGGCAGGGACACCTCCCACCAGCCCAGGTTGCCCAAAGCCTCATCCAGCCTGGCCTTGAACCCCTCCAGGGATGGGGCATCCACAGCTTCTCTGGGCAACCTGGGCCACTGCCTCACCACCCCCACAGGAAAAAACTTCCTCCTAATATCTAAATCTCCCCCTTTCAGCTTAAAACCATTCCCCCTCATCCTATCTATCCACCCCTGGTCAAGAGCCCCCCCATCTCTCCTGTAGCCCCCTTTCAGTGCTGGAAGGTCTCCCCGGAGCCTTCTCTTCTCCAGGCTGCACACCCCCAACTCTCTCAGCCTGTCCTCGCACGGGAGCTGCTCCAGCCCCTATTTGCAAGGACTTTGCCTGATGCTAACACAATGTTTTGAGTCGCTCCTCGCTAGATTCAGGATCAAGAGAATAGCAGCAGCTCTCCCTGTGTGCCAGCAGCAAGAGCGGCACAGCCCGTGTGCGATGCAGCAGCACGCGGTTCCTTGGTGAACCTCACTCACGAGCTGCGGGAGGGTATATTTCCAAGGTGTATCTGTAAGTCAGTTTTTAGTCAGAGCTCTTCCGACACACACGTTTAATTTCTTTGTGTAGTGTGGAGGAAAAAAAAAAAAAAAGGTGTGGGAAAATATGAAAGTATAAACGCTAGACAGCCAATTTTTATAAATCCTGTAAATCCCTGTGGGGTGCTCGGTGCTTACCAGTGTGTCAAGAGGCTTTCCAGAGCCAAGCTGAGCTGTTCTGATGTATTTTTATATCTATTTTAAGGGCAAGCACATCCTCACTGTGCATTCTAGTGGTTGCTTCGGGAAACCTTCACCTGCCTGCAGGCAGATGTCAGGTTTTAAATAGAGGAGACAAGTTCACTTAGTTTTCCTTTGGTTGTCTCTGCACTGCTGAGCACACGGACGCAGCCCCAGCTCCGTGTTCTCCTGGATCTACGTTGCAGCAGGAGCTTGGCTGCTTATTGGGAGGAAGCGATTGAGCCATGCCACGCTTAGTGAAAAGAAGATAAACTGTCCTATGTGGTCAGATAGCAGACTACTGGTCAGGGAAGAAAAAAGTTACAAACATGAAGAGTTTTTCTGGAATAGCTTAAAGTTGGGATAAAGTATAATTTTGAGTTTTTCTTCCACGCTACCTTTTCAGCAAGTGTCTGTGTCCTTAGGTTTTTTTGCTGAGATTGCCCTTGTTCATGCAAAATTTCTTGAATGGCTCATGGTGTGAAGATGGTGACAAGTGATCAGAGTTACACAAGATTTATTCATGGCAACGTGGTTTTCAAAAACCAGAATCACTCAATATCGCTTTTGTTCCTTAATTAAAAAATATCGTTGCCAACATTTTAGCTGATGTTCAAAATGATCTACTTTTGAATGGCTTTGTACAAAATTACTTGTTATTCTGTCTTTGAAGAGCAGACTGACAGAAAAATAGGAAATTAATAACATCAGCCGTGTGTTTGAATGTGCCCTTATACATCTTGTAAATTCAATATTTTACTTCCTCAAATGACAAGAGTTATGAAACACATGAGAATGCAACATCCGTGCAATAAATAAACGATGAAATCAACAAATTCTATATATTTGATTCCCCAGATGTGAACTCTGTCACTGAAATTGTTCACATGAGCATAATGAAAAGAAAAACCCAATGAGTGATGATATTCTAAGACTTCACTGATTTAAGCACATAATTATTGGATGAGTAGCTGTATTGATTAGGTAACTGCTTGAATGAGTTTTTAAAGGTTTGTGGTTTTGGAAATTACTTTGGGTTAGGAAAGGGGTTATTGTAACACAATGATTTGCCCAGATGAGGGTCCCCTCCCTCGACCTGTCCCTCTGCTCAGCACCAGTGAGACCCAGCTGGGGTGCTGGGTCCAGTGCTGGGCTTCCTGGGGCAAGGAAGACATGGGCTTACTGGAGAGGGTCCAGCTCAGGGCCACAAAGCTGGTGGAGGGACTGGAGCATCTCTCATATGGGGAAAGGCTGAGAGCTGGGACTGCTCAGCCTGGAGAGGAGAAGGCTCATGGTGTCTCATCAATGTATATGAACACCTGAAGGGAGGGTGTAAAGATGGAGCTCGAGGATGCTCAGGGACACAACAAGAAGCAATGGGCACTAATTGAAATAGAGGCAATTCTACTTAAACCTAAGAAAAAAAAAAATTTTTGCTATTAATGTGGTCGAACACTGGAGCACGTTGACCAGAGAGGTTGTGGAGTCTCTGTCCTTGGTCCTACGCAACCTGCTCTATGCTTTGAGCAGGGGTTTGGACAGTGTGATCTCCAGAGGTGCCTCTAACCTCAGTGATTCTGTGGGAAATGTTTCATTGATTTTTTTTTTTTTTTCAGAAGAGTTGCACTTCATTAAGGATTAATCCCCTGTGGATAATTCTAAATCTTATTGCTAAAACAGATTTACTGTTTTATCACAAGCTGTTAGAGACCTTGACCCTTCTCCACTGTTCTGGAATTTGCAGCCAACATATCGAAGGTGTTTCTGATCCCAGTTTGGGAACGAGCACTGCTGGTCAGGGCAGCTCTGGGCTGTAATATGCACTGCCAGCCCATTGATTTCTTCACAAGAGCAAGATAGGAGCTGCTAACCGAGACCTCAGTGTCATCCCTGTGCTGAAGACTCTCTCTTTTGAATAACCTTGGGCTGCTGATTCTTGACCTGGCTTCACTGAAAATCTGAAGTGTCTTTGGAATTTGGCTTAAATAAATTCCAGCCTGTTCCTTCCATGGACCTAGGAAAGATGTGTTCAGGGAAGATACATAGCCATTAAACCTTGATTTTTTTCATCCAAAGTGCCATAGCATTGTTCAGCAGACTTGGGTGCTGCAAGTCAGCATTTCCACTGGGGTGCTTTATTCTCCCTAGTTATCAGTATCCGTAAGATTTCCAAGCAGGATTAGGGTTATTATTCCAATGTCTTAGGGGCAAAGTGGTTTTTTTTTCTAAAACAGTTTCGGTGCTCATCCCTATGTTTCTGCATTTCCGACAAGGTTTTGAAGGATCCCTAATAAAATAAAAAATCATCTGCTGTGATGCTCCGTTGCTGGTGTGGACTGGTCTTGGAGGTTTAGAGGAAAAGATACTTCATCCTCCATTCTTAACGATGAGTGACCCCAGCGACATCCATTTGAGAATATGCTTGTTGTACTGTGTTGAAAACAAACAGCCTACCAATTTATCCAGCTCAGCTTCTGAGCCTGCTGTTCGGGTCTTTGGTGTCTCTGGAGAAGAGGCTGAAGATTTGTGCAGCGATAGGGGAGGTACTTGGGCATCTTTGCAGAGAGCAGAGCACAGATCTGAGACGAGCTCTCACGCTGTAGCGCAGCTCTGACGAGATGAACAGGGACCCGCATCCCATGCCACGGCGGTTAGATTCAGAAAGATCAAGTGTTGCTTTCCCTAAAATAGACGGCTCTTGCTTACGAGCCAGATTGCGACTCCTGACAGATCGCACAGAGCTGACGCTGCGACTGCTGGCTGCCAGGGAAAGCACACGCGCTTTGCTCCCCATCCTTCAAAAGGAGAAGGTAGATTATTCATAAAGCATGAGAAAAACAGAAGTTCCCATTGCTTGATTTGCAGCAAACAATATGCCATTGTTGGGGAACGAGAAAATGAAGAGTCACTGTCTTTATTGTGTCTCTGCATTGAGACAGAAAGAGGCTGTGCTTCCTCGATAGCTGTCACCATCTTTTAAAACAATCTGGATTTCCCATTTTTCCATCTACATCCCAAAACGGGGTGTTTCTAATTGACGCTCCAAGAACAATAATTTTTCTTATCATTAGCGAGCCATCACAAAACAAACAGCGGCAGCAGAACAAGCTGTCAGAGCACGCTGTGAGCGCCGTTTGCGTTGGCAGAGTAACGAGCCCTCCAAATGCCACCCCAACGCTGCAGCTGGCGACGGCTCCGGAGCACCCTGCGCTCGCTTGGCAGGATGCTGTCAGAAAGTTAACTTTATTCCTGATTTCACAGCTGCTCCTCCTGCCCACTGTTTTTGTCTCTGACTCAAGCATTGCTTCATTACCCAGTTGTCTAGAGTTGGGAATAGTTTGGAATCTTGAGATGAGTTCTTGCTGGACACACCTCGGTGTGAACCCCATCCCCAACCCATCCTCCCCAACAGCATCAGCGTGGCAAAGGCCACGGAACTTTTCCAAAACCTTCCTGGAAGAATTTCAAGGATAAGCATCTGTCCCAGGCATCATTAATTAAGTTTTCAGCGATGTTTCGGGCAGGGGTGTGTGTGTATCTAGTGATGAGGGTGTAACCTTCCCATCCTTCCCAACACGTTGGGACCCAACACGTTGAGTGGCTGGTACAAGAGTGACTATTTTGTATTTTAGGTACAACTGCTGTCATTCTGCAGTTAATTTGAAGAAATTACGTGACATAGGGATGCTGAGTTTGCCATGAACGATTTGAAATCTCTGTAGCCTCAGCAGGGATGGAATTACATGCTTTTCATACCTAAATTATTCAGTTATTCCAACCGGCCCTGCGGCACAGGCTGGATCAGCCTGCACAAACAGGTGAAACTATTAACCAGCAATTCAGCCCTTGCTTGGTATGGGCATTGCTTTTTGTCTTTTAGAAAAATAACATTATATATAATTTCATTTTATAACTTCAGCTAGTCTTGTCTAAGCCCCTGCTTTTTTTTCAGACCATAGACCCAGCACAGCAGTTTTGAAAAAAGTCCTGGGGAGAAGCAGACGGGCAGGAAGGGAGAACTGTTGTAGCTGAATAATATCAACCCTGCCCAAGAGCTGTTGTTGCTGTTTGGAAGGGGGCTGAGCTCAGCCCTGCACAGCCCTGCGACGTGTTACTGGGCTGGACTGGGAGCTGCTCCAGGGAACCCTCCGGAGCGTTGCCTTTCTTGCAAGCCCGTTCTGTTCCAGGTTTTTTTGCTTTAGGCAGTAATAGGCAGAGACAGAATGTCCTCGTTAGAAGCCGCGTTTCCTTTGTGCAGCTTGTGCACCCTCCCTTGCATTTGAAAAATAAACTGCTGCAGTGGGAGGCAAGTGGGAGACGCGGTGCCGCCCAGTCGCTCCGGCGAGCGTCGCTTCCCCACCTCCTTCAGAGAAGATGTATGGCCTCATTCTGGGCACCCTGGTGAAATAGCCGTGATGAGAATATTTGCTGCTCCATTACACATTTAGCCTTAACGTTTTTTCAAGTTTTTGCAGTCCCAGAAATCAGAACTTTTTGTTAGCAGGAGCTGAGTCACTGCGCAGCTGCCTCGCATCGGGGCGGTTTCACTGCAAATATAATTTGTATGAGCTTCCCAGCTGCCGTGCCTAACGGGTTAAAAAAGCAGTAGTGCTGCGTGAAGTTGACTATCTGAACTTTCTCAAATGAAGGCAAACGCAATGATTTACGTGGTCCAGAGAGGCAGCGCTGCCCCGCACACCTGCAGCTAACAGTGGCAGGTGAGGAGGAACTAACTCTCCAACCTGTGAGAATTACTGAACCCTGACAGATGGACTCAATGCATTTGCTGTCTCTTGGTGCGCTGATGGTCTGGTTTCTGTTCATGGGCTGAGGCAGTGAGGTTAGCCGGAGAGAAGGGCTGCTGAATGCAGGTGCTTCGTTACCTGTTGCAAATGATGTCTCTGCTGAAACCGAGAATTTAATGCTCAGCAGTGGGGAGAGACACAGGTCTGTGGGGTTTTCCTCCACAGTGAGGGACTTTATCGAGGTTTTTTTTAACTCAGAGGATTATGTTGTCCCTCAAAAATACTACTTAGCAGGAGTAGGGGCATCACATCGATCTCTGAATAGATACTGTGGTACTCCATCCGTTAAACGATGCACAGAGTAAGCAAGAAGCTGGACAGTACAAGCAAGAGCTAAGCATAAAGCAACCAACTTGCTTATTTATCCTTGAGTAAGGAGGTTATAAATGCCTCGTTTGCACTAAAACACAGAAAACTCCTTTTTGCCCATCTGACCTGGGGAAGCCCTGTGCCCTTGCTGAGCTGCAGGGATGGGTGGGTGCGCTGCCCTGCCCACGGCGGGGACCACACTTTGTCACCACTTCACACTGTTCCCAAATAGAAAAGATTTACAATTTATGGCAAGACCCCCTCCACATCTGCTCCGACCCAGCAGAGGCCCCTGCAGAATGGGGAGGGGGGTGAGCAGGGGACTGCTGCTGAGCCCAGCCCAGCACCTCCGCTCCATCGCAGCCTAACCCATTCCAGCTCTCCACCTCTCTTCTAGGAAGCTTGAACGTTTACCTGCGGTTGAAAGGTCAGACGGCGATAGAGAACCCCTTGTGGTCTTCAAGTGGAAATAAGGGGCAGCACTGGAACCAAGCCCGCGTTAATATAAACCCCCCCACTTCATTTCAGGTAATGGCTCGTGCAGCGCGCAGCGGGAACGGGAATATTCAGATTTTGGAGCAGGGGCTGTACGTGCTCACCCTTCCCTTCTGACGTGGGATTTCACAGCTTCGTTCCAGCTCTGGAAACTGCTCTGTGGACAGATAATTGCTTTCCTCCCTTTAAATAAGAGAGCACCATGGAGCTGAACAAAGCCCACTTTAATGGCAGAACAGCAGCTATTTGCTTGAAGACAAAATGCCTTTAATTTTTTGAGAAGATGCTGGTAACCAATATAAAATGCTTTTTTTTGGTTCAGATTAGCAACTGGAACGAAAAATTGCTTCCTGTGGGAAAAAAAAAAAATATTTAGGGTCCATGATACAGTTCCTGTGCTAGAGGGTCTCTTGAAATAGGTGAATTTTCTGCAGAAAAAGGAACAATTTCTGAGTCTTTGCTGAAGGGTCCCGCAGCAGCAGTGCTGCCTGCCCAGAGCTCCGGTCCATCAGAGCCGCACGCCTCCTGCACCAGGCACATGCAAGTTCTGGGAGTTTTCCCCACATTTCATTTCTGGTTTGACAGTGAGATGCTGCTGGACTGTTCTGGGCAGGTCTCGTTCCTGCGGTGAGCTGTTTGTCACCGGAACAGACCCCACCGGGCAGCTGCCGGGAGCAAGCCCTCCTGTGTCTGGGCTGGGGGTTTCACCCTGGAGGGTGGGAGTGGGATGTTCTCTGGGCTCCTCTGTCCCCTCTCTGCAGCCTCCAGGTCCCCTGGGAGGGAGAATGGCTTTGGGGAATAAGACTGGGATTCACTTTGTGGGGAATTGCTGATCCTGAGCCTTTGGTTTTATTTCCGTGCGCGAGAGGCAACGGCAGAAGAGAAAGGATGTGGCATAGGGGATTGCAGAAGTGCTGCAGGGGGGGAAATGAGAAGGAAATGGAAGGAGGGGGATATGCGGAGTATAGCGCAACGTGGTGTTTGAGTGGAACAAAGCGGCAGACCCGGGGAGGAAGAGCGCAAATCGGGATGCAAGGGTTAAAGCACGGGGCCAAGTACACGGGAGCTGATCGCAGGGGGCGAGTTTTGCATTGGTGGAGTCAGTATAAATCCAAAAAGTCTGAATGGTGAAGGAGAAAAAAAATTATCTAGTATCTGAACATAATAAATGAATTGGTGAAGGGGCCACGGGGGCTGGGGCATTGGCAGAGCAGCCAGGGGCCACAGCTGGCAGCTCCTGGTACCCAGGATGCTGCTTTCACCGTGGGTCAGAGCATCAGCTCTTGCACAGGTGCCCGTTGCTTTCCGAAATTTGTCAGGGTCACTTCAGCTTCTGGTGCACCTCACTGGCGTTGCTTTAAAACCATGTCCACCGGTGTCGCTAGCTGGGACACCACATGGAAACTCCTCTGCTTGGCTGTTTTTCATCTTTTACATTGTTGTGTTTAAAGGCTTCAGCATAAAATGAACATAAAGCCGCGAGGCTCTGCACGTATATAACAAATAAATGTCAGAGGTTGGAACCTTAAATTATCTTCTTTTAGCAGCTCTTGAATCAAGCAAACTTTATTTTCCATTTAGGAGTCTAAATAGGAAAGAATATAAAGCTCCCAGTGAAATGTAAGGAGAGTGGATCAATGTGAATCTTTGCAGTAAAACAGCACGCTGGCCCAGCAATTAAAACGTGTTAGGGGTTAATTTCTGCGGGTAAAAGTGCAGCCCGCTTTGTTTTATACCTTTCCCCTCCCCGTGATGTATAACGAAGCTTCTGTCAGGAAGAACTGAGAGGACTACAGTGCTTTGCGTCAGAAAAAGCATTGCACAGATCTATTTTGATAAGATATTCACCGATTAAGTATTTTTACAGAATAAACACAAAAATAAAAAAGAGAATGTAGAAGTGATATATTGCACGCCAGCATCTAGGAAGGTGTCCATTTTAGTTCAGATTTGAGCAGAAGCACTGCCAGCTACACTTCCCTTGACACCTTCGTGTGTCAAAGACATTTTTGGCAGAAGAGGGACGGATCTGCCCTAGAGTAAAGGACCCTGCCAGACCACGGAGGTTTTCAGCCCTTTGCAGGGTGTGGAAGGAGCGTACACCCTTGTCATCGCGCTGTCCAGCTGGGGACATTCGTGAGGCTCATCTCCATTTATTAGGAGACTGGCCAGGAAGGGAAAATCTGTCTGAAAGCTGAATCCCCCAGACACTCGGGATAACTCTGGAGGGGCTTATTCCCATTGTCCCTGTTAGGAGAGCAGAGTAGCCTTGGTTGTCCGTGTAAGTCCCTCCATTCTTCAGCTAAATGCATTATTTTTAAATATTCAAATGTTTTTCAACAATACAGCTTTGTGAAGTCACGGACGTGCAGATAACAGGTTTTGCAGGATACTGATGGGGATTCTGATTTTCTGGCACCCCCTGCCCGTGGCTGGGAGCAGCAGGCTGGGTTGTGCTCCGTGCAGAGCCAACACTCATCTGCCGTGATTTGTTCGGAGCGTGCGGCCAAGCTGGCTAATAGCATCCCATCTCTGAGGCCCATAAAACACGCTGCCAAATGCAGATTTTAATTAAATGCTGGCCGTTGTGTTTGTATGGAGTCCTTTTGTCTGGAAACAGTGTTTTTCGTTATTGGGAGAGATTTGACTCTAAACCGGTTATACGCCTGCTGCCAAGGAGCAGGAGGGCAAGCCGTACTTTGGGGGGGAGAGGAGAAGACACTTTCCTCTCGAGCTGAGTGCTTCCCATTGTCAGAGGTAGAGTCGAAAAATTGTCAGAGGGATAATTACTTGAGACACTGTTTTCAGGCAACAGGGCAAATTATGGAAAAAACTTACTGTTTTCCCAATTACAGTTCCCTGTCGCATTAATATCCACCTTGTTATAGTAATTAACCTGCAGCGTTGCACTTCAGTAGAATAACGATGGAGTCTCCTGCTCCAAAAGCAGAGCTTGCACGTTTGTTTAGTGTTGCCAGCACAGACCCTGCCGCCTGGCTTGGGAGACAAGGGGCAGGCTGGAAATACGTGCCTTGGATTGCCAGCTCACCGCTGCAGGGTCGGGAACCTACTGGGGATGCTCAGCTTAGCCAAAGGATGAGATGTGTCAAGGGACGTGCCCTCTGCGGAAGGGTGGAGTGGAGAGTTGCCCGTGCGATGGGATGGCTGGTGGCATTGTGCACCGTTGCGATATGGTCGTTGGGTGATAGGCATCCAGCTGGAGTAGCTGCTGGACTCCTGTGATCTCCAAGGTCATCTTCCGCTGCTCTGAGTGTTTACTTGTCATTTATAATGAAAGATATTAATTTCACATGAGCAGCTCCGGTTGAACTCTATTAATAAGCAACGAAATGTCAGAAGCTGCCAAAAGGAGAGGCTCGGATCTGTGTCCTGCTGAAATCAAGGACAACAGAGCAGAGCCCATCTGAGTGCCCCAGACATCTCCCCGATGCAGTTAGGAAGTTTGGGGTTTTTTTATTAATCTTTTTTTTTTCAAATTAGCTCTACCCCCAAGAGTTAATGTCTCCATTGGTGCCACAGGACTTCCTTATAAAACTCATTGAATTTCGTGCATATATTGTTGCAGATTAAAGTCAAAAAACTTGTCATCTAAGTTAACCAAAAACATTTCAAAGGACTGAGGGGTGGAAAAAAGGGAAAGGAGAGATAACTGTGCAAATGGTGCTGCTTGAGAAATATATTCCTTACATAATTCCTTCATCTCTTTAGAAAGGCTTTGAAGATTTTCTGGCGAACAAATTTCTCGCAACACAGAGCGAGTCCACCCTTCTGCAAAGCTAATTAAGCAGCGGTATGGCAGAACGGCATCACGTCGGGACCGGGGAAGGAGAGCGGATAGCTTTGTTTCTTTAGTACAATAGTGATCCATAGCTAACAACGAACATTACAGCAAATAACCTTACTGACCTTGCAATGAGCCACCCATCTTCCTCCAGGCACCGTTTCCGTTCCCAGCTGTACCAGTTGGGGTTTCAGACCAGGGATATTTAACAGAAAGTGATTAATAGGACCTTGAAATCACAGGCATCTGTTTAGAAGACATTAAAGCCCTAAAGAGGAATAAACCAAAGCAAAACCATTCCTAGAAGGGATCAAAGCTTCTAGACGTGATGATGAGCCGCTAAAAGGGGCAGGAGGTACACGGGGCTGTCACTGTCATCAATTCCTACCGCAGCAGGAGATCTGGGAGGTTAAAATCCACCCAGGTGGTCACAGGAGGTCACTGTGGGACCTCAGGGGATCCGAATCAAAGATAATCCCTTGCTGAACCCTTGAGAGGAACGTGGCTTTGTGTGATGAGCGAAGGGACACCAACCCAGCTCCTGAGAGGTTTCTCCCAAGCTTTCATGGGCCAGGGGAAGGTTGCAGGGGGGACAGCTCCTGTCCCCTCTCCTGATGATGACAGAGAGGTGCCACCAAGGTGTGGATGAGTGAGCCCAATGGGGGAGATGAGGTGGGAGAGACTACTCGGGCCACCTTTGAGAGGAAGAAATCTCATTTTACTGGGGAGATTTTCTGGCTCATGTGTTTTCACGCAGTCTGCGGTCGAGCAGATGCTCAGTCCTCCAACACCTTACAGGTGCTGTTCTTCAAGCTGTGCCTCTGCTGCTCGCTTCAGGTGGCAGAAATTTTTGGCAAAAAATACGCAAATCTCTTTAAAACTTTTCCCTTGTTTAATCCTGCTTTTTGCTCCAGGAATATGGTGCTTGTATAAAAACACACCTTACAGTTGGCATAGTGGTGACGCTGACCTGGAGACACCAGGTGGACAACAAGGCAGCCAACTCACAGCTTTGCTCTTTTTCGTCTCATTCTGAAGTGTAAAAACCTCCACGGCTCACACATCCTCTGTGTTCACCTTACCAGTATGTGTGAACTGGATTGCAATTTTCTGCACCATGAAAAATGTTTGTTAATTATTCCAAGCCCATCAATGTAGTCTGATGCCATGCACAATGAAGCCAAACATTTTCCATTCGTCACCCTCTGATCTGCTTCTTTATGGTTTTTTTTCAGCTCATATTTGAAGGGATCCGGGGCCCTGGCATCGAAGGTGATATTGCTATCGATGATGTATCAATTGTGGAAGGAGAGTGTATGAAATCAGACCAACCGGCCAACAGTAAGTGGCTCTTCCATACGTTGAGGAGAGCAGATGGCTTCTCGTGGCTGTAAATTTGAGACACCTTCTAAAATGGATTTTTTCCAGGAAAACAATATATTGTTTTATTCAGTTGGAGAGGTTTAAAGTGAAATGTTTTCCTTGGAAGCAAACTCTGGAGTCCAACTGTCTTTGTTCAGGAAGGTGCTGGTTTAGCGGAGATGCAAGGGAAAGGCTGGAGGGCGTTAGGTGGGGACGAGAACGGTGGGGCTGGGCTGGGCGGCCATGATTCAAGATGGGCGGACAAATAAAGCGACATTAAAAAAATCTTCAGGGGGTCCAAACAACATGAAATTAATGAATATCAGTCTTGGGATTCCCTGTGGAATCTTTCATCACCTCCACCTCCATGTGTACGTTGTAAATCAAACGTTAGTGACACAGCCAGGCGGTATTTTATCCCAACGACTCCTGCTTCGTTCATTTGGCGAGTGCTGTTCCCATCCCCTCTTTGTAGGAGGTGACCTTGCAGAGGTGACCAGGGGAGTTTGGTGAGAAGTGGGTGAACACCATCCCATTGTCCTCCTGGCTGCCTCCACGCTGGTGTGCGGGACAGGTTATGGTGGCTGAGCCCTTTGTCTTCTGAGCCTTGTGATGTTGGGTTGGACTTGATGATCCTTGAGGTCTTTTCCAACCTTAATGATTCTGTGATTCTATGATAATGGCAACTGTGTCCGGGCAGCCCTTTAATTCTACCTTTTTCCCCCCTTTTTGTAGATTTACGATCAGGTGCTGTTGGGACATTAGCGCATATACGACTTTTCCCAGTTATCATCCTCATGTCTGTCTTAAGTCATCAGAGGTGACCTTATCCTGGCAGAGGCTACAAAAGATTCACCAGGCACTGGCATGAAGAAAGAGTCTTTGTAAAATGGACATTTAAAAACAAACTACCAAAGATTCCTCCACTGACTGACTCAAAAAGTTAAATAAATACATAAATAAATAATTAAAAAAAAATTTAAAAAAAAGCACTGGGGACGTAAAAGGCATCACGGGAGCGTAACTCACTATGAAGCACGTGTGAGAAGGAGATCTGGCCTAAGTGAGGAAGAGACCTTCAGGTGCTTTTGTGGTCAATGATGAATACAGCATCGTCTGGTTGAACTCTCGGAAAAGAGCTATAGAAACCCTTGTCAAAGCACAAAGTCATGGCTGGTTTTGTTTCAAATGAATAGTTTGCTTGTTACCATGGAAACCTAATGGCCTGCCAAAAAGGAAAAAAAAAAGAAAAAGGAAGGAGAGAGAGAGGAAATAAAAACAGAGAGCAACACCTCACTGTACACAGGGTATGTGAAGAGCTGGCATTCATTTTCCCTTCCAGAAGGTTTTTAGTCTAGAGTTGAATAAACATAGGCCCTTTCTACTTTGGCTGTCACCTCCCCTAGAGAATAACCCGAGATCAGAGCTGTTTTAAGACATTCCCGTTTCATTTCTCATGGCTATGCTTGATAACTGTATGCTGTCTCCTTTTGCATGCATTACGATCCAGGGTGTGCGACCTGGGCTTACATATTACACAGGCTTCTCAGAGTTTGCTTGCGGCCACTCGAACACCCCTCTCCCCTCCCCAACTAAGTCATCTGTTCTAATGAAGTGAAGAAACCAAACCACCGTCTTTTATAAATTGCCATGGAAACCAAGTGCCTTCAATGAAACAAGCCTGATTTAAAATAAATAAATAAATATATAAATAAATAAAATAATAAAAAAAAAACAAATAATAATAATAGTTTCAACACAGAAGCTTGCACTGCTAAAATGTGGTTTGTGCAAACTATTTTCTAAAGAAACTACGGAGCCTGGATGTGCAGACTGCAGGCAAGGAGACGAAGCCGCTTCTGGAGGTGGACGGACCTGAGCTGCTGCGTAAGCCCTTTGGGATGAGATATTTGTTGTTGAAACCTTCCAGACAGCCATGGCCTTTCAGCTTCTTATCCATTAGAAAACAGCTTCCGTTGGTCCTGGAGATGGGAGCAGCACTCTGTTGTTGTTGTCGTTGTGTTTTTCAGGTTACGAAGTGGGTCAACCAGAGGAAAAAAAAAAATTAAAAAGTGGTTTAGATGCACTTAGCGCAGAAGGTGGTTAAAAAATAAAACCACAGAAGTGATTTTCTTACTCTAACGTCCGTTGGCGAGGCAGTTGGCCCCAGCGTTGGGGAGGCGTGCGTGGGGGACGGCAGCGCGGACCCAGCAAACCGCAGAGCTCGCTGCCAACCGGGCGCCGTGCCTCTGCCCTGGAGCCAGACTCTGTGCAGATCGCGAAAAGATTATTTTGTTATTGTAGCGAAATTTAAAATAAAAAAAAAATTAAAAAAAATTCCCCTTTTACAATGAAAAAAAAAAAAAGCTGTACAAATTGTTTGGAGCTAGCCGAACACGTACCGTTAGCCAGCCGGTTTTCCACTGCATTTTAAAGTTCCCTTACAGTTGGTTATGACAATTTGAAGACCTTTTTCCTTAAATTATCTCAGCTTTTAACTTCATTTCAAAAAAAGAAAAAAGACTTTTGTCTAAAGAAGAGTATTATTATTATAATTATTATAATTATTATTATTATTATATGTTCTCTCGACACCCTAGGATTAAAAAACCTGATATGCAACTAATTGGGAGTACAAACACGAAAACAAACCAACGAGTATAATATTTGCAAATATGAGTATAAAAAGCACAACGAGATGCAGTAAAACAATGACAAGGCTTGATTTTTTTTATTCTGTAGAGAAATGTTTGTGCAAAATTCAGTAATTCAACTGAAGAGATAATTTTACAGCTATGTTCAATAAAGCCTCTTTCCAGGTAAGGTAACGCCAAGTGGTACGTGTGTTTGTTGGGCGATGATGTGCCAGACTGGGATGGCTTGGTTTGTCCCCTGATAAACTGGTGTTGGCTGAAGATATACTGGTCCATACTGGTGATGCTTGGGGGCTGGAGATTTCCGAGGATGCTGTCGGCCCTGTGGTTTGTAGGCAGTTTGTAGTATCTGTAATTCCCTGCACCCCAGCTGGGAAAATGGTGGGAGCTCTGAGTCTGGATGGACTGGGAGGTTTGGCACCCTTTAAAAAAAAAACACACAACAAAATTCCCCCTGGCAAGCACTGGATTTTAATTGTGGAGCTTGGTGCAGATCTTTGCATAGGAGGTTGGTGTGTCTCGTAATTCAGGATTTGTGGAAACAAAACCTTCCCGTGTATCCTCCCGCGGATCTCTCATGAAAGCCTTGGAGGGTGCTTTTGGCGTGACTGTCCCTGGCCGAGGCTGCCAGGAGCCCTGCCAGAAGCGGATGCAGAGGGTTTTTGCAGCAGACTCTCCTGTTACATTTCCTATTCCATCTCTAACCATCCCATGAGCTGGGTGGCTCCTTTTTTTGCTCATTTTCTGGTTTGAGCAGCAGATGCAGGGATGCTCCTGGCTGGAGCTGGTCCCCAGGGCCAGACACGCACACGCTGGCTTTGCCATGGTAAGCAGATGACAAACCCTTGTTCTGCTGTATTTTATGACACCTGATTTCACTGCCCTGATCAGATGAAATAGGGAATATGTTTAAAAAAAAAAAAAAAGTGACAATCTGTCAATCATTTTGAACTAAAACATGAAACGTTCAAATTCTTTTACAATATTTTCCCCTTTTTTCCCTCGAATTTTTCCCTTCCAAAAATAGACTCAAAATAAAATGAAATTTGGATGCCTATTGATCAGCCCTGGCCAGGAGAAGCATCTCTGGAGTGCCAGGCGGAGCCGCGGCCGCAGGGCTGATGGTGGCGGTGTGATGGGGGTCTCTGCGGGAGGGGAGGGTTTGGAAAGTGCCCTGTGATGTCACTCAGGCAACTATGGTGAAGACAGCCTGAAGATGACGAACTGGAGATCTTGCTTGCTTGTTTAGATCACAAGCTAAGACCGCAAACTGACATCCCTCTTTCCTCTTTGTGTTTTGATTTTCCTTTCCCTTGGTTGAGGACCATGTTGGGTCCTTGAGAAAGGTTTTCCGTTGACAGCCACAGACTGCAGTCATCTTCTTTCAGGGCAGGACAATCTGTTTGTCCTGAAAAGCCCAGGTCTTTGTGTGAAAGGAAATGTATTTCCTTTGCCTATTTCAGTTTTACTCTGCTTGCCTGGCTGCAGAAGAAGGTGCTGAGAAAAGCTATTTTTCTCTTTGCGATGTTGATTTAGGAGTAATGTTATCTTCCTTTACATTCCTAATGTAAGCAACTGAAAAGGCAACAGGATTTTACTTTGGGCCATGGGTGATAAGTACAATAAGTATCTCCTAGTCTTGATTTTATTTTCTTTTTCATTTTGCTGTGAAAATGAATGGAGCATTTGGAAAATTTCTGGACTGACAATCAGAGGGAGTTTGAGCTGGCGGCTCTTCTGTGAAGTTTGCTGAACGCTCTGATTCAGTTCTTGGGTGCGCAATCTAGGAATGTTTAGGATGTATTTTTAAGTTGGACACCAAAAATGTAATTATGCAAATGTGGACTTCACAGCTGCAATGCTTGGCTGTTGGGATCAGCACCAGTGGTTTCTGGGGGGTGGCTGTGGGAGTTAGCTGGGTGCTCCCAAAGCAGAGGTAGGTGGACCCCATGATAAATTCCCCTTTTATTTTAATTCTTTCTCTGGATGATCTGGGAGAATAAGGACATTATTAGAGTACTCACCTTTCATTGCCTCCAACAAAGCTGTGCAAGTTCGTTTCTCCCACAAAGCACGTAGTTTGAATGTGAAATCCCACATACGATGATGAAATACTTTGACCTCACTGTGCCACCAACCCACCGCTTCTCCAGCCGGTTCCAGCCAGGCTTGGGTCCTGGATGAGACACAAGGGAGGATAAAAAGGCACAGACTAAAAGGGAGCAAACACATTACAAATCGCACTACAAAGGCACAGTGTCCATTTGAAGGCAGGAGCAGCTCCGTGAGAGCCCATCAGAATGGCGATGGCTTATGTGATGAAGGGGTTAACTACACTGAGCTCACCTCATGTCAGACAGGTTTTGGAGACTATTATCTAAGGGTGTGCTACTGTCAGACCCACAGGAATCCTTGAAAATATCCAATTTCCTCTTAATTTGGGGGAGGAACTGCTAATTCACCCAAACAAGATGGTGCTGCCGTTGCCAGTCCCTGACCAGCTGCAAGCCCCACGCTCATACCAGTGTCTGCTGGTGCTGGACCAGTTTCCTTGACACCAAGTGTTTGAATCTCTTCTGCATTTACTGGTGTAAATGACATAGTTTAGTTTGGTTTCTCTTTTACTGCCTTGTAAGGTCAGTGAAATCCCTCTGTAGTGAGTAGTTTCAGCAGAATAATCAGTTTTTTTTCCCACCCTTAGTGGAAGAGGCTTACCTGGTTTGGTTTATTTTTTTTGGAGGGTTTACTCGCTAGTATTGCTTTTTCATGTACCAAAGGATAATTGAAACTCTCTTCCTCCCTGGGAAGAACTGTGATCCATCAGAAGAATGGCTTTCTAGAGCAGCTCAATAAAAAAGATGCAGTTTGGTATTATAAGCACTCTCTGCCTATATATGCTAATAAAGAGATGGGGTGCCATCTGGATTAATTCTTGTATTTTCCCATAGAACTATAAAAAGCTATAAAATAGCTTATTATTACATCCCAGATTATTTTTTTTTCCAAGAAAGCAACCCTACAGAACGTGCTCCCTCCTTTACAGCTGCCCCACCACTACACCAGTGTCGGTCCTCGGCAGCACAGGAAGAATTAAACCAGCACATGGTTTGATTTTTGATTAGCAACACACAGCTCATGCCATCCTGCATACATGGGACCTTCAATCTTCAGAAGTTTTATGTCATCTTTCCCCAAATCCCCGACCCTGATGTCACCCTGTAGATCCCACAGGAACACTGCCCATCACGTGCTGGCGTAGGCAAGGAAAGGGTTCTGCAGGACACGGGCTGGGAAGGGACGTGCTGGGCACACCCGCTGCCAGCACCCACCCACCGTGCCCCTGCTCACAAATTCATCAGGCTTAAAACTAATTAAAAGGTAGAAGAGGGACGATGCATTTGATTTTTGCCCTCTATGCAAAACCTCACTGCTGGGGGTTTGCCACCCCCCCATTCTTGTTGCCGCGGTGGATGTGTTCACGGCCAGTCGAGCATCATTTGTTCTTGTGCCAGCAATGTTAAAACGTGTTTTCCTCCCTTTCTGGTGGTAAGCTGCTCTCCCTCGGTACCCCCAGACCACAATCAAATCCTACCTTTGGCTCTTTTTGGCCAGGCTACACTTGTTGTATCTCTGGGTTAGAAAAGATATATAATAAAAAAAATAGGACCTATCATTAACCCAAATACAGGAGACTCGGGATAGTACCTCTGATGTGATTTGCTGAAATACAATAAAGTTTTCCTTTGTATCTGTCAGAGTAGGGAGCTTGTACTATGAGGATGTTGTATTTTCTCCCCAGAACACCACATCCGAAGTCTGTGAAGATGTCATCCCACTCTCACTTGAGTGCTTCTGGAGAGCAAGGCTTTCAGAGGTTTCAGTGGTGGTCCCAAGGCTTTTCCTTTAATAAGATCATCTTGCCCATACCTCTCAGATAACCAGTTGTGTTATCACGAGACTACTCAAGTGAGAACAAACTGACGCTGCATGTGGGGAGTAATTCCCTCCTCCCCGTGTGCCCTCAAACACCCAAAACCAAGTTCAGCAATGAGCTCCTGGTCATTTTGTAACTCCCTGAGAGCAACCCTAGTGCTTTAACATCTGTGTCAGTCACTGGACAAGAAACTGAAACACAAATAAGACAACTATGTTTGCGTTCCCTCTGTAGATGTGTCTCCGTGTGTCCTGGTCGCCTCCCCTAACATGGTCTGTCCTGGCTGGTTCTTTGTATGACGTGGTCGGGATGAATGTCACATCAATGGAATGTACAGAGGACCTATGACGGGTGACTTGGAACCAATTTCCTTCCATTTCTATTCTCTGTAATTTTCTTTTCTTCCATTGAGGAAGAGACTTGAACGTTGGCAAGTGCTGGGACAGATGGATGTTCATGTAGCTTTGCTCCCAGCTAAGGTCATGGCTGACAACTGGAGAAGTGTCACCACCGATTCCTCAGGATCCAGGATCTTTGCATGCCACGAGTCTTTGCCTTCTGCAGGTTGGAGGTTTGCAATCCTCTGCCCCTAGGGAAGAAACTGCAACGACGGCGACTGTAAAATCTGTTGAATTGTTTTTGAGGCAGATGACCACAAAAGAACGAAAAAAACACACGTTACTTGGAGTAAGAATTAGCAGCCTCAGCACCTTCTCAGGAAAGATCAGATGCGCTTCTGCTTGCACACTACCAGCCGCAAAGGGAAAAAAAAATCTGTGTGTTTGTGTGTGTAAATATTATATAAATAACTGTAATTGTATTTAATGTATATATAATGATTATTACATTTTAACAATCTCAAGTATTGTATATAGCCAAAACTTGGTCTCTTATTTTACTAGCACACCCACTGTAGATTTATTTTTTGTCATTGTTGTTAATGTATTTGGTTAAATTACAAACTGCTCTCACTTTTACCTCAAAGGGTACATGTTCTTTATGTACATTTTATAAAGAAAAAAACAAAACCGCTCAGGATTTTTGTTCACCTTTTCAATTGCCAGCTGTATTTTCTCTCTTTTCCTTTTGGCTGCATGCTGCCTTTCCTCCTGCCCCCCAGCCCCACTGCAGTGAAGACTGGAGAGCAACTGGGAGGGACTGGGGTTGGTGGGGAATATTTCTCACCCCATGTGTCCCTGCCTTCTGGAGGGATGTAAGAAAGAACTGTCTGCCCTCATCCCACCCCTCCAGCACTTGATAGGTCCTGAAGGCTTTTGATTAGACTGCGAAGAGGACATCCCACATCTACTGAGTCCTTTCCTTCCCTTGCTTGGTGCCAGCAGAGTGACAGAGTTTTCCCCGGATGTAGGGACAGTGGAGGGTTGAAGTCCATTTCTTTGGCTTTCCCCTATGTCCGAACACTATCCCTGGAAAGCAAAACAAGAGGAAACCAGCATGAAAATCATAGAATCCCAGGATGGTTTGGGTTGGAAGGGACCTTAAAGCCCACCCAGTGCCACCCCCTGCCATGGGCAGGGACACCGCCCACCAGCCCAGGTTGCCCAAAGCCTCATCCAGCCTGGCCTTGAACCCCTCCAGGGATGGGGCATCCACAGCTTCTCTGGGCACCCTGGGCCACTGCCTCACCCCCCGCACAGGAAAACATTTCTTCCTCACATCTCATCTCCATCTCCCCTCTTGCAGCTTCAAACCGTTCCCCCTCGTCCTGTCACTACACTCCCTGATAAGCCCCAGGGACCAAGCCTTGAACCTCACTGTCCCCATCCCACCCCATCCCATAAAGGTTTGTGAAGGCTGGCAGACTGACACAAACATCTACACAAAAATGTTTGCTTTTGCCATTGTTTTCCCTGAAAAAAACACCGTTAAGTTTGTTGGATAGATCATACCTGACTTGTGGTTTCTGGAAACTTTTTCTCTGTAGGAGAAATTTCGGAATAAAATGAGCCAGGGCTGAGTGGCAAACCCAGCTTGTAAGGCAGATTGCTTGTACAGGTCAGCACTCGCTCCTAATCAGTTGGTTATTTTTGTGGAGTCGGTGTATTAATGCTCTGGCCATGAGCAGCACAGCATGTCGAGCTGCCAGCGCTGTCAGATCTGTCTCCCTAGGGAATGCTTTTTTATTCCTGTTGGAGCTCTTTTGGCATGTTGTTGTTGGGGGTTTTTTTTTGTTTTTCTTTTTTTTTTAATGACAGGAGGACAGGGGTGTATTTGCAAGGATTAAAGTATTACTGTAGTGCCTCTAGGCTGTTCAAAATCCCCATTATTTCCTCTAATCCCACCAGAACACAATGCTTTTCTCATATCCCTTAATTATGAAGTGAAAATTAATAAAAAATAAGCTATAAAAAATGACATTCTGGTGAGGAATGTAAATCCCAGTTTATTTTGGGCGCAGCAAAAACTGCTGGTGCTGCTGTGTTCGGTAATACTTGACATTTTCAGCCTGACTCCTCGGGGAACGAGGCTTACACAATCCTTCTGGGAGCCTTTCTGTGTATCTCTGTCCTTTCATTTTAAGAAAGTGATGAAATTTTTGTCCCGTTTCAAATGTCCCCAAAGGGCAGTTGAGATCACAATAACAATTTGTTTATTTAAAGGTGGGGATTTTTTTTTTTTTTTTTAATGAGCCACCAGTAGTTTTGTTACTGCTCCCCAGGGAGGGTGATGTGGGACCAAATCTCTCTCGAATGTGGGAAGGTTTAATGGCCAGCAGAAAATCCATCTGGGAAAAACTCATTGAGAGGAATTCAGGTTCGTGCAGTGGCCTGGAAATACCAGCAGGTCCCATCCTGCAAGAGCTGAATTAAGGCAGGAGGTACGTTAAGGAACAATGACTATGGAAAAGTGATAATCTCTTAGGGTTTTATTATTATTTTGTGTTTTTTCCTTTTTTTTTCCTCCCCAATCTCCTGGGGTCAGTGGAGCTACCAGCATCCAGGTCTTCCAATAGGAGCTGAGGACTGGATGCTGAGGACAGGATCAAGCACTGCCTAATGCTCGTACTGCTAATTACGTGCTGATGAGGCACTCTAACGACTCAAGCAGCCAGATTTTCAAACAGCTGTGCCACGCTCCCAGGCACTGAGCCCTGGCAGGGCTCATGGTCCAGAGACTTCTGCCTTTGCCATCTGCCCAGAGAGGGGCAGAAAGGATCGTGAAAGGATTCAAAGAGGTTTTACATGGGGAGAGACAAAGTCAAGGCTCTTCATCCTCCAGAAGAGGCACTGAGGGTGTGACAGAGGGCTGTTAAACCTTAGCAGGGTCTGGAAAAGAGGTGGGAATGATTGTTCACGTCTCGTAACACAGAAAGAATCGCTCAGGCTTACAACAGCTTTTCCTCCCGAGTTTGTCTCAATGTGCAGCACACACCCTGTGCTGGTACAGTGCTGTCCTTCTGTGTTACAGCCGGGCTGCCTCCTCCTGCATTTTCCCACGTTATTTCTATTTCTTAGGAGATCCCACAGGCAAGCACCTTCTGGTACCAAAAAATAGGGTAGGGTAGGGTAGGGGTAGAGTAGGATAGGATGGAATGGAATGGAATGGGATGGGATGGGATGGAATGGAATGGAATGGAATGGGATGGGATGGGATGGAATGGGATGGAATGGAATGGAATGGAATAGAATAGAAAGAATAAAAATTTCAGTTGGAAGGGACCTACATCGGTCATCTTGTCCAACAGCCTGAGCACTCCAGGGCTGCCCAGATTAAAGCATGCTATTAAGGACATTGTCCAAATGCCTCTTCAACACTGATGGGCTCAGGGCCTCGACCACCTCTATAGGAAGCCTGTTCTGGGGTTTGACCACCCTCTTGGTAAATAAATGCTTCTTAATGTCCAGGCTAAATCTCCCCCGGCGCAGCTTTGAACCATTTCCACGTGTCCTGTCCCTGGACCCCAGAGCTCAGGGATCTCCCTGTCTACATCTCCTCCCCAGGATGCTGCAGAGACCGATGAGGTCGCACCTCAGCCTTTTTTTCTCCAAACTAGACCAACCCAGAGTCCTCAGCTGCTCCTCAGAGGACATTCCTTCCAGCCCTGCCACCAGCCTTGTGGCCCTCCTCTGGACACACATCCTCCCCTTCCTGGCTTTCAATGAACAAAAGCAAACAGTCACTCTTGCAAACGCAGGTCAGGACTTGGACTGGGACATTCACGCTTAGAAACGTCTTCAGGAGCTGATGAACGTCTGATCACAGGCAGGGTTCTCCACCCTATATGTCCTCCCCGTTCTTCCTCTGGTTATTGTCATCTCTGCCAACTCTCCTTCGATGCTATTCTTCTGATTCCCTTGTGGAACATCCCTGTCCTGCACCTTCACCTCCTTTCATCAGCCTTGGACAGACCCTTCCAAGGGGTCAATAACAATGGCCTTGGACTCACCTTTCCTTACAGAAAGTGAGAAATAAGACAAATGCAAATCCTTTTTTTTGCTTTAAAGGACAAAATGTTCAAAAACTTCCTTGTAAGTTGTCTTCATTGCTAATAGGTGGTAATTGCATCCTGTGTGAAGGCACTGGGAGAGACTGACTGAGGCTTAAATAGCCTCCAAACCTCCGGCTAATTGTCATTATGGGTCTGGCTGCTTGCTCAGCAAGAGGCTTCTCAGTGCAAGTCCCATTCCCTGCTGGCTTTGAACGCAGCCGAATACTAATACGGAGCTAATGCAGGGGAGATCGACCATTTGAAAGAAAAGAAAGTATTTGATTTGATTAAAACAAAAATCAAGAGCTCTTTTTTTTTTTTTTAAATTAAAGAGACTTATTTAACAGGATAACTGGCTGAAAGTGCAGTCTGACATTTTCCATTTGATTCAGTCTAGGGAACATCTGGGACAGCGTCCCTTTGCGTGGCAGGGAACGTGCCTCCCTAGGTATTTGTTCGATATTGGGTATAATGAGGCTGCCTGATAGGCACATTGGATGTAAATTTGAAATTAGTGCTGTTACCAGCACCGACAGCGTTCTAATGATGATAGCAATGCTCTGTGGGAGCTGTCAGGAAGAGAGGCAGCATCTGTCGGCGTTAGGTTTGACTCTGGATAACAAAGACTTAATCATATTTCAGAAAATAAAGGAAAATAGGAGGCTGCTGTGATTTTTACCTGTCATTGATTCTTGGTAGACAGAGAGAACTCCCCAGTACCAGACCAAGTGCACTTTGCCCATAAGGAAGGAATGCAGATGTGCTCACTTTTGGATACTTGGATTGAGTGTCTATCAAAAAGGTGCCTCAGTTTCCTCCTTAGTCTCACAGGACATTAGGACAAAGAAGAAAAGTGGAGAACATTTAAAAAAAAATCTTTCATTAGTTACAGCAGCCATTTCTTAGTAAAATTAGCAAGTTGGCAAGAGTGATTAATCTTACAGCCTTGGTATTTTATTGGGAAATTAATAGGATACCAGAGAAGGTGAACAAAGTTTCCTATGTCTGACCTAGAAAATAGGGCACAGCCATAACCGAGCAGCAAACACCAGCATGTGCTATTGAAAAAATCGATGGAAGTTTACTGCTGTACTGCATAGGGCATCCAACCCCTCCTGGCCTCCTCTGGGACCAGTCCTGCCTCCGGAGGAGTTGGATTGCTGACATTAACCCTGGAAGCAGGATGCAATTTGCTAGCAGTGTGTAGCTGCAAATTTTAAGCAACCTGCCAGGAGACGTGGGGAGTGTACCATGGGTTTGGGGGGGTGAGGCAGTGGCCCAGGGTGCCCAGAGCAGCTGTGGATGCCCCATCCCTGGAGGGGTTCAAGGCCAGGCTGGATGAGGCTTTGGGCAACCTGGGCTGGTGGGAGGTGTCCCTGCCCATGGCAGGGGGTGGCACTGGATGGGCTTTAAGGTCCCTTCCAACCCAAACTGTTCTGCGATTCTAAGCTCTGAATATGTGAAGACTGATTATAATCAAATCTCATGTCTCATGGCTTCAGGCAATGGTTTGCAGGTGCCAGGGAGGGTTTCACCTCCAGACACAGCTGCTCACACTGATTCTGGCTGTATTTGCTTGCTGGTAAGCTGAAGGAGCAGAGATTTACCCCAGCTGGAGGTGGGCAGGGTGGCTGTGCAGGCTGTACTTGTGGCTGCTCGGTCTGGGTAGTTCTTGTTCACATTCTTGGGGTAAGCTGGCATATTTGCAGGTTGTGCAGGGATCTTTGAGCAGGTGGAACTAATAGAGATTGTTTTGTTCTTTCCTGCCTTCCTCCACAGGACAGTCTGGCACGGGTCATCTGTTTAATTCCCTGCCCATGCATCCATGGCGCGTTGGTCTCCTGTGGCACAGGACAGCTTATCCTTTTGCAAAGAATGAAAGATTTCCATTTCCTTACTGCCCTGAGAGTGGATATAGGGGTTTCCAATGAAGTTAAATGGTCTGTGACGTACAGGTTATGATCCAGGTGATCTAAGAATTTCATCTGCACTTAAACCGTATGAATTTTCTCTTAGTGCAGACACTAGCCTCAC
>VZTO01011760.1:0-14451 GCA_013400615.1 Syrrhaptes paradoxus
AAAAAAAAAAAGACTAAAGATTAATTACTAAAAGGAAGAAGAGTCATCCTTCCAGAAGCAACGGAGGCTTTGTGGAGCCAGGTGTAGTCCAGGGTACAATGCAAGTCCCAAGAGACAAATGCCTTTGAGACAACATGAGCTGTCAGTAAAAGAGTCAAACAGGTCCAGAAACAGTGCCACGAAGTACTTTTGGAAAGTAGCATCAGAACTACAACTCAGAAGGGATGGCGCTACATGTGACTGTTCATCACATGATACCAGCAAACTTGTTCGAAACTGATGAAATAGAAGTCACACTGTGCAAAATTTTTCCCGCCACCTGTAGATGGTAGAAGACAGCACAAACACCAATGGCAAAAATATTTAATATGTAAATACATATCCCTTCTTTAAAAGCAAACTGTTAAAAAACATTTTGGAAGATAGTAGCATTTTCTTGTCGTCCTTAGATCCGCTCACAATTCTTGGCTACATGCCAAGAATTTTTGAAAGAATATAAAATCCTAAAGCAATCCACAATCATCATTTAAATGTGAAGCCATAAGCAAAATATGTAGACTAATACTAATATGATCCATGCTTCTGTGTCTTATGTTTGACCTTGTAAATGAATAAAATAATTTATTTAAAGAAATATATTACACTTCCGATTAATACTTTCAGCTATATGAAAGATATTTTATTTTATTAAACCTATGTTGTTTTCATTATTTTTCTACTACAATACTTGTCTCAAATTTTGCACATAAACTGGCTACCCCTGGATGGCACTCTTTGTTCTCTGTATTAATTTTGTTAATTTTCAATTAATTACAAAATGTGTTAATTAAAACTGTCTAATGTTACCGAGTAGACAATGTAACCTGTTTACCTTCTCAGAATTGCAGCATCTGTTTCACCAAAACAGTTACTGTTTTCAACAGAAACAAAACATGCAAGAAATACAAAATGATGAATGTAGCATATTTGTGGTAGAACAGTGTAATTACTTTACTTAACAAAACATTATAAGAAGATTTACTTTTTACTCCCAAATTAAATTTCCAAATGAAGTTATATTTTACTTTAAGCACTTCATTAATTTTGGTAATTATTTCCTTTATGGAATTCCTTCAATACTCTTATTTGATTCTGAATGTTCAGTAGTGCTTGCCACTTAAACAACACAGTAGTAATAAATCTATGAGCTAGTCCAACTATGAGCTAGAAACAATTAAGGCTCTTGAGTGCATTATGCTTCTTGTAGACCATTGAGCTCAACCTTATCTAATGTTAGTTGTGCTCAGCTAAACATGCATTCTGAATGTGTTACTTTGACAGCTCCCAACAAGCCTAGTCCAGATAATTGAGAAAGCACTACCATATGAGGACAGGCTGAGAGAATTGGGGTTGTTCAGCCTGGAGAAGAGAAGGCTCCAGGGAGACCTTAATGCAGCCTTCCAGTACTTAAAGGGGACCTACAGGAGAAACTCATGACACTAACAGGATATTCTAAACTACCTGGCCTGTGGGATACAAGCACACACCTTACATCTCAGGACACAAATGGGAGAAGTTATGCCATGAAAAACATTCAGAAGCCTGGGACACAACTCTGAAAAGCACTACATTTGAAAACAGCTCCAGGCTGGTATGAAAGATTATGCAGAACATACAGTGTGATTGTATTGTATCTGTGAAGAAGGGAATTTTTGTGTGAATCATTGTTATACCACTGTAATTGGCACTACTGCAAATGCTATGATAATAAGGTCTGTTAGCTAACTGTGAATGTAAATGCTAATAAAGCAATCAGGACTCAAGAGACAAAATTATTAAAGGTCTGTAACGTGTACCTCAGAGAGACAGAGACTTAGGAAATTCAATCAGGGTCCCTGTGGCACCATTGAGTGGCCATTTCTGATGGAAGCAGAAAGTGGGAGGAAGTCACTTCTGAGTAAGCAGGGGTCATGTTCAGACTTTCTAAAATGAATTTTATCTGCAGTTCAAACAAGATTTGTAAAATGAGTTCCAAGTTGATATTCTAAACAAAATATTTAAAATCTGTGATTTAGACCTATTCAGTGATCACATTAATAGCATTTTAATAATTAAATTGAGTATTAAATATTTCAGACGTAAGAGAAATGCATATTTTCTCTCTTCATATTTTAGAGTTTTGGAAAGCTTCATACCTCATAAATCCCTCAGTCTTAAGTCAATAGAAGAAGCCCAAGAGAACAGTGTAAATGGAGAAACACTTATCTCATGGAGTTCAAAAGAACAGAGAATCTGGCAGTAACAGCACTTTTAAAATACAGCCAGGGGCCTTTATGAAAGAAAGAGAGCCGCAAGTTCTCACCTCTGTGCCTTCTGCCTTTTCTTTTGAGGGAGTAAGTGAAGTGCAAGAGAGGTTCACCACACACCTGTGTACCTGTTTTGGAAAGGAAACTTGCTTTCTGCTCAACACAGCAAAGTTTGTGTTCATATTCAGTCTTATGGCAGCTCCAAGCTCTCGACAACTTCATCTCCTCCCTGATTCATATAGACAAGGTTGAAGCCATGTTTAAAAACAAAAAAAAACCAAAAGAAACACACACCCCTTCCCACTCCAGTTATTGGAGCATTAACTGTGCTGTGCAGAAATGTTCTACATTTGAAGCTTTCACTGTGTTAATATTATTATTCAGACCTATTTTAAAAGATATTTTAGAAAATGCAAGCAAAACCTGGACAACCAGTTGTCTCATTCTGCAAATGACCTAGAATCATGCCACCAGTGGTCTGTCCCATGTATCCTAATATTTGCTTTATATTGATTTATGTTATTTCATTTATTGAATATATTGATTTGAGCATAAATGTCCCCATTCACCACTTCCTGTAGAACCATTTTTTTTCCAGTTAATGTGCTTATCCAGTAACTCAAAATAACTAACACTTTATGGGTTTAATAATTCACTTTTATTCTTCTAATTTGTATGGTCTACATCCATTCTTTTAAGTTGGTTGTTCAGCAGCTATATGCTCTGCCTAAACAGTACTAAGCTTGCTGACTTGATTATTGGATTGTGTTAAATACAAGATAACATTTTGAAATACAAACTAATAATCAGAAATAATCTCAGCTTAAAAATAAAGTGTGTATGTATATATGTATGTGTATGACAGCAAAGTATATAATAGCAATAAGTACCTGATGGAGGGGAATTAAAGAAGATGGAACCAGACTCTCCTTGGTGGTGCCGGCTGACAGGCCAGGAGGCAATGGGCACACACTGAAACACAAGAGATATTCAAACCTGATGGGACACAGTGCTGATCAACCCACTGTAGCTGAATCTGCTTTATTGGAGAAAGATGGACTAGGCGACTGCTAGAGGTCCCTTCCAACCTTAACAAGTCTGTGATTCTGTTCAACTTAGGGTACTTAGCTGAAACAAGTTATAATTTGTTTACTGTTAATGGCATCAGCTTGGCGATTCCATAGGCGCTGAAGAGAAATACATTAAAAAGCATAAGAAAAGGTCATGAAGGGGTGGGAACAAAACAGAAGAAAAGAACCTGGAATACTCTACAACTACGTCAAGAAGATGATGAAACTAGGGAAATCATGTATAGGGAGGGGTTGCTAATGATGGTATTTTACATAAAAATAACAACTGTTTTTTTTTCAAAAGGAAGCTTTCTGGAGGAGGAAGAAAGAATAGAACACATTTGTTTGCAATGGAAATAAAAAGTGATGTATTTGTCAAACACTATTATTATCAATTTCATAAATGCCCAAACATCTCAAAAAAAGTTTTATGCATACAACAAAAACTTTCAAGCAATCTGTACAGCGTATACATTAATTTGTACGTGTGACAAATTATTATAGTTTGTGGAGTAGGAGTTCATTTTTAGGTTCAACATCATCAAACTACATAATTCTTGAACCAATAGGTGAGTTGATTGTATTAGTGTATTAAAGATATTAAGGAAAATATTTCTGAAACAGGACTCTGATTCATATTTATGGTTATTAAACTGACAGCACTAAAACCTGGGGTTTATTGCAATGTTATCTGATAATATTTCCCTCAACACAAAAGGAAACTGGAATGCCTGCTGAGGGTCGGTAGTTCCTGACTGCCAATATAATGAATACCACAGGGACATAATGCAGTTTCACAATCAGTCTTTTATTTTTCTGGGGAAAAGAAAAGAAGAAAAAAAAAAAATAAAAGGGAACTTCTGCCCTATTAGCAACAGCAGGAAAATTTAATTCTGTCCTACACATGTCAAAGACCGTTGGCTCTCCAGCCTTGTCAGCAGAGCTACTCACTTCACCAAGAACTGCCTTTTTCTTCTCTCTTTCACGGATGAAATTTTTTTAAAAACTGCTAGTACTCTTAGAGGGAATCTGACTACTCACATCTATCCTCTGTTTGGCAAGATCTCTGCTTTTTCATTTCTTAAGTGTCCCTGATACAGAGGACACTGTGACAGCAGAAACAAACAAAAGCTTCTGACACCAAAAATGTATGAAAGTGTAAATGGGTTGAATAGCAACAACAAAAACATACTTGAAAGGATTTGGGATCTTAAAAATTGCTACTACATCATGAAAACCTATCTGTTAGGGAAGACTAGCATGAACAGTGTTATGAAAATCCCAAGCACACAGTCCCTCCACCATACATATTTCTCTTCATGTATTAGATATACATGAGTTAATCATGCACTTGGTGATTTTGTCTCAGAAATCATAGGAAGAAAAATAATTACAGAAGGTTCCAACAGGAGAGCCCATGGACATCTCTAGTAAGTATTAGGGCACTTACTATCACCTGGTTATCTGCAGCTTGTTTTAAGAAACCACAGCTCCTGTGAATGGCAAAATTACTCTGAGCTAAGGTGCAAGATGCTATTGAACTAGTGTCCTCTCTGCCTCCTTCCCCAACAACCTCCAAATTAAAAGGTCAGTATTCAGGAATGGCAACTCCCTCATTCAGCTGTACAATGGCAGTAGTGCTGGTCAGGAAGGAGGCAGAAAACCAGCTGGAAGCAGGGAACATCCTCTTTTAACAGTAGCCTGTATTTAGCTTGTCTTAAAGTGAAACCAGCCTTAGAAACTAACTGAGGATAATTTACTTGTAGGCAGTTAAAAAGCATTCAAAATTCTGTTTTATCTAGGACATTGTTACTGATTGTTCATTGCTGCTATTTTTGCACTTGTCTTGGAAATAGCAACATGGGAAAACTTCATTTCAACAGTTTTTGAAGCAGTTAACTGGCCTTAACTGTCATGTTGTGCAGAAATTTGTCAAAGAGAGATCAGGGAACTGAACTGAAGAAAATTTTGGACCAATATTCTTCATTGATTCTGGCTGATTAATGAGAAACCTGCATTTCAGAAGAGATTCAAAGTTATTTTAGAAGTTACCTCTGCAGGACGTATATGATTGATTTGCAGATCCTCAGCAGTTACTTTGATTTCTAGAAACTATAATTATTTTATAACAAGAAAATAATATTTCTTGTAAATAACCTGCTGCTACTGTTTGTTATTTTTTAATTGTGGTCATAATTCAATTCAGCATTCAATACTGACAATTGCAAGCATTCAAAAATTTCAGAACAAGTCACTAGCTTTAATTTAAAATATGAGATTTTAAACAAAAGCATGTTTTTTCTCTTGAAACGTGTTTTTTCCTTAACTAGTATTAGTTCATGCTTTCAGACAACTAGAAACCCAGAGCTTTTATTTTAAATACAAGTGAGATGAACCTAGGTTCTGGAATTTTGAAAATGTCATGTTGAGTGACTCATGCTTACATCTTGAAAGTTGACTGAAATGCCAGAGCTGCCATAATAAGGTGTGTTTCTACTTTGCATTGAGCAGCAGAAATAAAATCAAAATTATTTCACAGGCAAAAACTGGCTTGTATTTTTGTGTAACACCTTGGGATGATAAAAAGCAATACAAAGATACATGTAGCTCTGAAGAATCAAAACCAATGCTTTAAAATTAATTGTATAAGAACATGAGCATCTATATAGCAGCTATTACTAAGTTCACTGACACTCTGGAGGTGGCACAAACTGGACAAGAATTATTTCCTCTCCTCTGGAGACCAAGAACCAGTAAATTTATACACCATTCCATATTAGTTAAATGTTCATGAGACAGTCAAGAAATACTACTGAAGTTATATGGCTGACAGTCATATTTCCAAATAATAAATATTGATGTATGATTATTTAATGTATCATTCAATTTTAAAACCAGCAAAGGAAATTTTATGAAACTATATATGTGCACACTTGTAAAATGGCAAAGTAAGAAAATCAGCTGACAGCACTTAGTTGCCTGGATAATTAGGACAAGCACTGACTGCAAAGAATCATAGAATCATAGAATTATAGAATCATAGAATGGTTTGGGTTGGAAAGGACCTTAAAGATCATCAAGTTCCAACCCCCCTGCCATGGGCAGGGACACCCTCCACTGGACCAGGTTGCTCAAAGCCTCATCCAGCCTGGCCTTGAACACCTCCAGGGATGGGGCCTGAATCTATTTACTTTGAAAGAATAAGGCTTGATATCTGTAAGTAACACATTAATAATTAATAATAATACACAAAAGGTAACAAAAAAGAACCTAGTAAAATAGGTTTCTCAATAGTTCGTAGAAAAAAGAGGATCAGAATAAAAGTTGATTTCCACTGGCATTGTACATCTTTTATGGGATGGCACCTAGAACAGAAATTCATCTCACATTTTCATAGTTGTGCCATGTTTTCATTACCAAAATGATTTCAAATGTAAATCAGTTTTAACCATTACAATGTCACATCGTTTCCTTTTTTTCTTTTTTTTTTTTTTTTTTTTTTTTTTTTTTTTTTTTTTTTTTTTTTTTTTTTTTATNTCTTTTCACAGTAGTAACAGGTAACATGAAAGGTGAATCACAGTATTTACATATATTAACATATATGAGTTACTACTCACAGTAGTAACAGGTAATGTGAAAGGTGAATCAAAGGTTCTGCCCTTGGGACTTTCCATTGACATATAACATGAGATTGGGGGAAGGTGATCACAAGAAAGTAAACGTGTAGGTGTCATTAAATGTTAGGGCAAAAGTCAAGGACTTGATAATCACAGTTTTAAATACAAGGTGCTAGTCTGTGCTCTTTTTATAGAATACCTACACTATATACTACACATACTGTGCAGTATAGAGTTTTGACCTGAGAGAAACAATTACTGAAGAATATCTAAGGAAACATTTGAGGAAAAACTGAGGAAAAATTAATACTGTCACACAGTACTGTCCATTTATTAACATTTTCAACAAATAACATTTTAACACTTCTAGTGACTTCACACACATCATAATGGTGTTGAAAAAATATAAACACTATTAAGAACATGGTATTGAAAGAGACAAAATAATCTTATTGCTGTTACTCCCTTTTACATTTTTCTTTCCATGAAACTCTATAATGTAATGGGTGGATGGTCACACAGAGTTTTTAAATTTTAGTAAATGAAAACTCAGAGGAAGTTATAAGAGAGATATTACTACATGTATTTGTGTAAAACAGCATTATTTTCATGGTCTGCACTGTGGAGATAAGCATAAATTTTAATTTGAAATCGACAGCCATTTACATCTAGCAACTTTGCCACAGAGAAACAATTTGTTAGTTTTAATAGGCAAATATAATTCTGCTAGATAAATATATTTAGTCTGAAAATCTGAATGGAAATCAAAGCCTTTTAACTGTAAATTATTTATGAAATTTAGCTATTTTTAAATAGAGGAAAATGTGCATCCTTGGCAGATATGGTTCATGCAAGAGGGACAAACAAAACTAACTTACCTAATTTTTTAATCTATTAAAACCCCATCTATCTTTAATACATAACTTTTGCTCCTTATAAGGCTTCTCACACTTTGTAACAACTGTTTCGAACTAAATCAGACACCCAAGGCCTTAATTAACACCGAATATTATATCAGTAAGTACTTCAGAAGAAAACAGAGGTTATTTTATTAATTAATAAAGCTTGACTTTCTACAAAAATCTGTATTTCACATCTCCATAGTGCACTTCTCCTCCTGCATCCTCCCGGACTGTTCCCCTGGCTCCCTTCAGCAGTCTCTTTCTCCACTAACTGGCTCCCCAGAGGAGAGAAGCAGAACAGGTGCTGGGGCAAGGTGGTGGCTCTATACTGGTTGACTACACAGGTAACAAACTGGTCCAGCATCAGGCTGACCAGAAATTATAAGTTATATTCATGCTGCACACCTTTGCTCATCTGGTCTCATGACAGAATTACCACAAAAACATTTATTAATATAAGAATTCCCTGACTGCATGCACTTCAATCGGCCAATAGGCTTCACATTATTTGTGGGTTTTGTCTGTCACATTAGGGTTTGCAGGTTCCTGCTGGGAGGTACAGGACTGGGAACAACAGTCCAAAAATCCGTATCATTGCAATCACATAAGTATTTTTCAAAACTTTAGGTAAAATGAGACTCAGTTATATAGTTCAGAAAGAAAACAAAACAAAGATTACAAAATCATGGCTATAAAACCAGAATGGTAAATTTTGTACTAGTAAGTTTTGTTAAGTGTATAAATCACTGCATGTGTGAAAAAAAATACTTGGGAAGTAAGTACATGGGGCAGTGACCTGAAATAGATATAATTTTTAGTGTACTTGGAATCTGTATGAATTAGGATTACAAAGAAACACTGAAAACCTGAACATGCTTAGTTTCATCATACAGTAATTTATCTAGGTTTGCAGAGTAAATGAGTGAATAATTTCAAGTAACAGGACTCATTTGTGTTAATGGACACTAAATCAAATGCCAATTAGGATACTTTAAATGTCAACATCATTAACCTTGTTAATTCTTTCACTGTCAAAGGAAGGGTAAAAGAAAGTATGTATCATATTAAAAAGAACCACACAAGATACTCTTGCAAACTGATCCTTAAGGACAGATTTTACAGTAGATGGTGAGGCTGAAGAAGCAGGGACATCATTTTACCACCCTAGTGTTTAATTTTCAAACATTTATAAAATATTACTACTGCACTGAAAGTTAAAATAAACTTGTGTCCAGGATTCTCTCTTATCTATTCTGTGCAACCACTCAATCTTCCACCTTTGTCAAATCAACAACTTCATGGTCACAGCTGTCCTCAGGAACAATGAATGCCATGGTCACAAGTGGTCCAAATTAACAACTACATATCCTAAGGTTCAGCTTTGCTAATGATGTGATTGGTTTTGCCCCCAGGTAAGTTTTATTCTAGTGGTACCGCAGGTGATTGGCTGGGTGATACTCCAACAAATAGGAAGCACTAGACACTACTGCTGTAATCACCCACAACAGAACCTATAGCCTTACGTAGGGTAAGCTCCTCATCTGTTATAGTTTAGTTAAATACAAATCTGTCTGTAAAATCATGATTTGTGGTACTCATTGCAACTATTCAATGTTGAATCTTTCAACTTTATGAGGTATTGTTTGACCTTCCACCAGCTCTTATTAGCACTATGTTCAGAATTCAAGAAATCTTTTCAGTCAAAATGAGAATGGCACAAATCTAAGTCCTCCCAGTACTTCTGCTGCACCTTGTTACTTCAGATACAGCATCAGTTCTCAGGCTCCGTGGCAAACTGGCAAGACCATACATGTTCCTGCAGTGCCTTTCATGCCTCCACAGAGTTTATTCTGAGGTTGCAGCACCTAGGTGGAACCACCCATATATTGGTAACTAATTTACACAGTTACGTGTTTCTTTCTATATATTTCCTCTGTTGTGACTAACTGGAAGCAAAACTACATCTGAATTATCCTACTGCTGAGTATGATGTGTAGATAAATGGAGATATAAGTCAAAGTATAAAAATGAAAGTTTCTTTAGTTTCTTGTAATCCAAACTGCCTGCTATTTACAGGGATATGTTGTTACTGGTATTCTGCCACACCCTCATAACCAAGAGTTACAGTTCTATTCACATCTACAAGATACTATTTCTATGCCTGCAGAAAAAACAGTGACTGCAAGGCCCCCTTAGTAAAATCCATCTGGCATGACAGTTTAAGACTGGGATTGTTACTAAAAAACAAGCTGCTGAAAATGGTGAGGTTTGCAAACAAGCAGGCTGCTGGAAAAGGACATTCTCAACTAAGACAACTGTTTACTATTTAGGATGAAGAAAACAAGACAATATATGGTAAAAAAAATCCCTGGGAAAAGATTTTGCAGTTACACAATTCAAACATATTTTGTTACTTCTACTAATTTCTAGCCAAATACCTACTGCTAATATAGCTTAGTCATATAAAGGTCTTGATAGTGAAAGGCAGGTCTACTAGGGACTGCAAAAGCTGAACCAGGAAATATCTTGTGTAGAGATGATTACAACATAAACATTTTCCACTGACAAATCAAAGTAATCCAAATATTAAGAATAATTCCCTTTTTTATACCATTCCAATATCACTGAATCACAGAATAGTTGAGGTTTGAAGGAACCTCTGTAGGTCATCTGGTCCAACACCATGCTCAAGCCGACTTACCTGCTCAGCACCATGTCCCGTCAGCTCTCCAAGGGTGGAGAGTCTACAGCCTCTCTGGGCAACACTTGCTGGTGCTCGGTCACGCTCACAGTAAGGAAGTTTTACCTTGTGCTAAGAGAGAACCTCCATTGAGCAAAAAAATAATGATATGGTAATATATTTGCTTAGATTGACTTAAATTATTTGCTCTAAAAATAAAAAAGACACTAGCAGTTAAATTAATTTACAAATTATCAAGTATTAGGGAATTTTCCCCAGGGGATCCAAGTATGATGGCCAGAGCAGATGATAATCTATGCTTATGATATTCACAAGAGCTTCCTTGTCTGTGTTCTACAATCTTGAAATCTAATTAACCATACACAATCCAAAGCTTACTTAACATTTAAATGAAATAGAATTAACCTTTTCTTCATTAAGATTTCTTTCTGGTAAAATTCCAAAACCAAGCTCAGACTACCCCATCACATCCACACATTAAATTGTAACAGTCCACAACTACAACAGGTTGTAATGGCTCACATCGGGCATGTGAACAGCTGAAGACTGGCCATGAACAACAAAAGTGACTAAAATTCAGAAGCACAAGGATTGGTTTAGGAGACATCAGGCTTTTCTTCTGTGATTAATTGCACTGTGCAGAATGTAGGACACACTGTCCGAGGATGGATCTTCCCTTCACTTTTTAATTTGTTACATAGTCACAGTTGCTATGTAAGTTTCACATTTGCTTAAATGGAATGCTAAAAAAATTACATGCTTATTAAAGGTATCTCTTCCAATGCCTTAGCTCCACATATGAAAAAGAAGGTGGCATTCTTTCTGATAAGAAACAGTATGTCACCTTTTTCTTCTAGTTCTAGAAGAAAGGCATAACTGAGCAGAAAAATTATCTTCATCCTTTTACATTTAAAAAAAGGTAGATATGTAGATGAAGGTTGTTGGAATACTGTCTAGGTTTATCACTCCCATATGAAAAGAAAAAAAGGAGTACTGGTCAGCTACTGTAGCTTTTGCAGTTATGGCATGTTTCCTTGACACAAAACAAAGCACTATTACAAAAATGAAGTGTAGCTCAAATATTCCCAGCAAAGCTGTAGGATGGAGAATAGTAAAGGTGAGATAAAATGTAGTTACCTTGTGAACAGTGACGGCTGGTAGTTTTGCAAACTGAAATATTTAATCCACTGATAGCAGTGAGAGTTTTTCCATTGACTCCACCAAAGAAGGGTTCACCAACACCAGCAATGTGAATAAACACTTCTGGAATTTGTGTTACTTGCTAAAAAGTCAGTATGTCTCCAAGAGAAATGCTATCCACTAAAATATTCACACTGGTAAGAAGACATCAGCTTATGCTTAATATCTGTATGACTGTATTTCACCAGTTAATTTACATACTTCAAGGACAACCATTCCATATCCAATAATCCTGATTAGGAGAACTAAAGTTATTTGAAACTCTGATACAAAAGAAATCCCAACCTATTAATTACATCAAAAATGACCTTGTTATTACAAATATGTTCACTATGCTCTGTGACATTCAGATAAAGTTGACTGCACTGTATATCAAGCACCATGATACTCTGAAGTGCAAAGTCATAAATCTGTACCTGTTTACATATTTACTGACTCATATGTTAGACAAAACCAAGTGCTTATTACTTCCAACACCGCTATACATAAACATGCTCTGATGAGAATGCATTTATGCTGGACTGTATCTAGTAGGAGAGAAGCCCCTAAGGAGAAACAAAAGATTTCCAGAAATCATTCTGACTGCTATAAAGGACCCTAGGGGCATTTACTTGTGGATAACACTTTTCAGCATCTTATGCAGACAATATATTCCCTTATAAATGCTTCCAATCACCAATATAAAAGTAGTATTTTATACGCAAGATTTGAAAGTCATTCTACAGAAAAAAAAACAACAGAATTATGTTCCGAAAATACAATTGTATAAGTTGTTTTTTAAGACTGTATTAAGAAGTTATTAATCCCCACTGAATTCTTCAAAAAGAGAGGCAGAAGTAACTTGGGAAAAGAGGAGAACAAGGCATACCTCTGACAGGACAGTTGCAAAGGTACCAAAGATAAAAGAAGACTATGACCTTATGCAGACAGGGCAGACAGTACAAAGTTCTGAAAAGGCATAGCAGGGTCCAGGTGTTTATCTGTTAGAGGAGTATATTTTAATTAAAGCAGTTATTTTAACATGGCATATTTGCAATGGATGCTTCAGAGAAGATGAGCAGCATCAATATATTTAAAAAAGCAAACCACACAAGAAAGGGTTAAAGCACTGCATGCTGGCTTGTAAGCCATTCATAACAGCCACACAGGAAATAGAAATAATAACTCTTTCTTCACTAGCTTGAGTGAGGATTTTTTTACCAACCAGCTTTGTTCTCTGGGTGTATACTAAATGGAAAACTCGGATCTGATCAGCTTTGTAAGCAGGAAAATCTGAATCCTAACATCAGAGTTTTACTGATTTTATTAAGCTGGAGTACAAGATTATTTATATTTGTAACAATCGATTAGAATCATAGAATCATTTAGATTGGAAAAGACCCTTAAGATCATTGAGTCCAATTGTTAACCTAACACTACCAATCTATTCTTACAGCTTACTATTTTCTGCATTATACGCAAATTATACAAAATAAAAACAACCAAACCATGTTCTTCTCTTCTTGCTGTACTTGTAAGATATAAGCCTGGCAACTGTTAGGTAATTTTTTTCCTTGCCTTACAGTAAATTATAGCCTTCTCCTGCTGCTAAGTTACCTGGCCCCTGCAGTGTGGATGATGATTTTCTGTTTGCTATTATAATGTACAATGTAGGCAAGCATTAACAGAAATCCTAGGAAATGCAATTTCTTTTTCAGCAAAGTTTATGGCATTTGTTAGTGTGGCCAGAAACAGACAGAAACGGGATTTTATCAGTGTAGAAAAGACTGATGTAGGAAATCTCTGAGATTACAACAATAACAAAAATTCCAATTTGCAGCAAACACACATGAGGAGATAGGCCGGGATTCTGGACCACTTCAAAAATGTGATTATCATACCCTATTGGAAGTACTGTTCATTCACTGGCAAATAACTTCACTCTTTCTTTACAACAGCTGCGAGGCAGTATCATTCACACGTTCACACAAGCAACCCTGTAAAGATAATGCAGCAGTAAGATCCAGTTATTTCCCGTGACATTGTCATTAGTCAGCAGAACATGAGAAGTAAAAGCTTTAGCCTAAGTGTTTCTTTTCATGGTAAGAAGAAACACGGTAAAAACAAAAAAACATGGCAAAAACATGAAAAAGTTTTTCTATCTATATGCTGTTTCCTACTAATTGTGAACTTAGTAAAAAATACATAAATAATATTATCTAAACACATTTTTGAAAAAAAAACCAATATGAGACAAACACATATGATGGTTTTAACGTATCTCTGAAAGGAATGTCTGGGAGAATTTCTGTTGACACACTACTGTAAATACTGGTAGTTCAATTACTATTACTATTTAGAAGTATCTTTATTGTGCCAAACTAAGTTTTATGAGTCAAAACAGTAGCTAGAATATACTGTGAGCTGATATTTTTGTTTTCTCAGTGCGACACATCACGGCAGTTGGATTGAATAAAGCTGAACTTCTAAGCCGCACCACGATTAAAGTGAAGTGGTTAAAGAAGCTGATGGAGTACCTGAGACCATTTTTATCTTAGAATAGAATCATGGAATGGTTTGGGTTGGAAGGAACCTTTAAAGGGCATCTAGTGCAGCCCCCTGCAGTAAGCAGGGACATCTTCAACTAGATCAGGTTGCTCAGAGCCCTGTTCAGCTTGACCTTGAACGTTTCCAGGG